>JAIUZE010075330.1:184467-211482 GCA_022085475.1 Heliosperma pusillum
TAGCTCAGAGGTTACCCTGTAACGTGGCCATGATACACTCAAACCCTAATCAACACGTAATCATGTGAATCAGTTAACAAACGGTAATCCAAACTCTATCAATCTTAGCCGGCTTGCATCTCACCTTCTAAAACTCATAGAATCATACAAACATGAAAGACCAATCCTTCTACAAACAGGCATAAGTTCTCAGGACAGTCAATAGACGACTTCTGTAACTCGAGTCTATACCACAAGGTAGGAAAACATCCTAGCCCTAGACTGATCAGACCTAGCGACAACAGCTAACCCATTCCCTGTCTCATTACATAACCGTACATGAGAAAATCTGCTAGGCGACCCCCTAAGCAGAGATGGCTAGTACTTAAGCTGGCTCCCTTCCCAAAGCGGAACTCTTAGGATGCCATGCCCCGACTTGGTATCAAAAGGCCCAGGCCAGGGACACAAAAGCTATCGACGGTGAACATATACTCGTTAAAGACAGTACTTGCCTATCTATGTCATGGTCCAAGATACTCATTTAGAATTAGAATGGTCAAGACGCCATATACTCATAATTCTCTATGGGTACTTAGTCAACACGACATATATCATACAATTAAACAGTCACGGGAAAAACTTCCTATCATGTGACTAATTGCATAAATCATATTCAAATATCATATCGCCTCATATCTACTAAGGCTCATTCATTCATTCATTAAATAAAACTTACTTGAAGACAAATCCCCTACCCGAGTCCCGCGACGGGTCATCAGTCAAAACGGGGCTGACTAGATCTTAGTTTGACCAAACCCGTTTGGTCAAACCGGCTAGAAACAGAGTCTTTACCACATAGACTTGCACATAAAAATCATCATATTCATTACATGTTATTTTATTAAAACTTCTAACATGTGAATTATTAAATCTTACTAAAACCCGTTTGACCTAAAGGATAGCAAATTAAACTATAATCTCGTATTATAATTTCTAACAGGTGAGAAATAATAATTTTATGAAAAACCTTTTTAATTAAATATTTTACTTATTAACATTTCCCACTTGCTAAATATTACAAAACACGATAAATTAACATTAAACTAAAAAACCGTCACAAGTCCATGGAAGGGGACCCACGGGCTGATTTGGGCCGAGAATAAACCGGCCCATTTGGGCTGTTTTGGTTTGACATTTTTAAAACCGTTTCTTAAAATTTCCCGCATGCTTAACATATTAAAACCCCGTCAAAACAACAACAAAACAAACAAGTATCGACACAACTCCCAAGGACCAACCCCGGACCCACCATGGACCAACCCAGATCGGCCTGGACCGGGCCTGAACCGGCCTGGTTTGGGTCGGTTCTCTAGCCCCTTCACACGGTTCTACCCACAAACAAACACCAAAATATTTCCAACATGTTTAATTAACAAACAACCATTGTAACAACCATCCATACAAAAATCATGATTATGAACAAATCATACAAATTTGTCAAGAACACTAACATATTAAAAATACCATACAACATGAAAATCATAACCACTTATCATGTTACTAGTAAAAATCCATAAATCATAATAACATGAACAAAAACGAAAGATGAACCAAAAACAAAAGAAACAAAAGCTATGTAACATTAAATCGTCGAGTAACTCGGAATCGTTACCTTAGCTAGCAAAATCAATTAGCACCAAAATAAGAAGTATAAACTAAGAAACCCGTCTTCTAATCTTCCCCTAATATATACGAGTCACCAAACTCGTCTTCAAAATCTTCCCCTATAAGAAATGACAAGAAAAACATTATTAGAATTAAAACTTGATTTTCCATAATTAAAGTGTTGAAAACGATTTTTGACGGAATTGAAAATAAACCGTACTTGAAGATGGAGAGCGAAGAGGAGATTCTAGAAATATAAGTTAGGACGGATTTAATTAAGAACTGAAGGTTTTATGATGATTTTGCTCAAGAACGACGAAGAACGAATGAAGAACGACGAAGAACGAATGAAGAACGATGAAGAACGATTAATTAGATCTTAATTTGATTTATTGTAAAATGAAAAGTTGTTAGTGAGTAAAGTGGGGTGTGTGAGCCGTGTAGTTATAGAAGAAATAATGAGTCGGGTTTTGAAATTGTTATTACGGAATTGACTCGGTTTAAATAAATATATTACGGTAATTGATTAAATATTAAGTTAATTAAATCAAATATCAAGATATTATGTTATTGTAATCAAAAGAAAGGAAAATATCAAGCTTTAAGAGAGGAAGAAGAGCCGTGTGGTTCATCAAAGAAATCGGGTCTGATTTATCGATTTGCGTAATTTAAACTGACGGATCGATAAAGTTGTAAATATCTTAGATATTATTATTAGATTAATCAAAATAATGAAAATATCCCAAAAGTGAGTGGAAAAAGATGACATGGGCGTGTGACTCATGCCAAAGTCGGGTTTCGGGTTTGTTTCGGGATTTTAGATGACTCGGGAATAGTTAAATGACGTTCGGGTTAAAACCGTAAAAGTTATTCTTTAATTCCAAATAAATTCAAAATAATTATATTAAATTTTCATAAATCCAAATAAATCTTAATAAAAATAAATTAAAAATATTATTTTTTTAAATAAAATTTCGGTCTTCAAAATTATAAGGCGAGTCGGAAAAGTCAACGAAAGTCAAAGTCGACTTAAAAGTCAAGAAAAGTCAAAGATGACTTAAAAGTCAAGAAAACTTTATGACGACTTAAAAGTCAAGAAAAGTCAATGACGACTTTATAAAGTCAAGAAAAGTCAAAGACGACTTAAAAGTCAAGAAAAGTCAAAGATGACTAAAAACGGGATTATCATGAAATCTCTCAGAAATTCCAAATACGAACTCGGAATTTTAAAATACGACTCGAAACAATAAATTCTATTTTAAAAACTTAACCTTGCTGGAAAGTATCCTTAAGAAATTTTACTAGAAAAATTGGGTACTTTTCGGGTTGTTACAAAAGTCCTCTTCTTCGTCAAGATATCCTTCATGAATTTCATGTAAGAAGGGATTTGAGTGATTAATTCAGTGAGGGGAACCGTTACTTGGAGGTTTTTGACTACTTCCATGAATTTGCTGAACTGGGTTTCTTTATGATTTCTCCTCAAACGTTGGGGAAATGGAACTTGGATTTTGATGGGTTTCTTTTCAGGTTCATCCTTCTTTTCAGGTTTGTTTTCCGCTTCCTTAGCGGTGGATGGTTGAGAATCTTTTTGGCTCTCTACTTGTGTAGGCTCAACTATTGGTTCTTTGGGTTGCTGAGGTTCCGTATAAGTGGTACCACTCCTAAGGGTGATAGCATTAGCGGTGTCCCTCGGTTGTTCACCATGAGGTGGGAGTTTGCCTTGTTTTTTTTGGGTAATAGAGGTAGCCAATTGGGCCATTTGAGTTTCAAGCATCTTGATGGCAGCACTTTGAGCTTGATCACTCTTTTGAAGTTGAGCAAACATTGAATCTTGTTTTTGAACAACTTGGAGAAGCATGGATTCAATTTTGCTCAAGCTTGAGTCATTGGGTTGGCCTTGATTTTAGGGTGATTGGTGTTGAGGTTGGTTTTGGTAAGGTTGATTGTAGTTAGATTGGAATGAAGGTCTCTGGTTTTGAAAACCAGGTGGATTGTAAGGCTTATGTTGATGTGGTGTGAATGGTTGTTGAATCTGTTGGTGGGGATTTTGAATGTTGGTGCTTTTGTAGGACAAAAAAGGATGGTTTTTTGTGTTCTCGCTATAGAAGTTTGAGAAAGCATTGCCTTGCCTGTATGGTTGATAGGCATTGTGCACTGAAACAAGACCCAAAGGGGCTGATTTCGTGCCAAGAAAGACTCCCGAACAGCCACCACTCGAGCATGGCTCAAGTGATTCTAAAATTAAGCTAAATGACACCTAAAACCGGGCTAGGGATAGGACGGTCCCGGAAACCGCTTTGCACAACCAAGTGCAACCAAGACTCAACGAATCAACAACAAATTAAACTCGACTCGAGTAGTTGTTCATCTCAGTTTGAGGGTTGTTTTGGAGGGCTTATTTTGTGAGTATTATACAATGGGAAGTAGATGGATATGACTTAGACTAGATCACACAGCATGTCTAAGCCTCGAGGTAGTTTCGCCCAAGCACACAAGCATAGAACTCAACCCCGCTCCAATGGCTTGAAGCCCTTGGAGGTTCTCCAGCACATAGCAAAGAGAGATGGGTGTCTAAGCACACAAGCAAAGACTAAAGGGTTTTAAAACCTCTAAAAATTCATTTCATAATCTAATTTCTTACAATGGAAATGAAGCCTTTATATAGGCAAGATAAGAACCATATAATGGTTGATAAATAACTAGTACAATGCAAGTGTAGATAAAATAAAAACTAAAAAGTAAAACATGAAAAGCAAGGAGATATTTCATTGTTTGCTTTTCCCCTTTGTCTTCAAGTGTAGATAGTTGGTGAGTGTCCTTTGGCAGCTCAAAAGCTCAGAAATGAGGCTTGGAATTCAGCCTTTGTCGTGGCCAAGAATAGGTGCAGGTGTAACATTGAAAGAAAGAGCAACAATCCAAAACAGGACCACTAGAGGTCACTTTCAGTGTTTAGAAATTGTTTGTTGCATCAGGCCAAAGTCTTCTGATTTTGAAACCAAGCTTGTCATTCCTCCTTTCCATGACTTAGGAATGTTTTAGGATCAATATCCATTTGTGGACGTGCCATTTAAGCCAATTAAAATGGATAGGAAGGCCCTTGATGCACACAAATGCAAAACAGACAATTGCACAACATTCTAGATTCTGGCCTGCCTTGCAGCTTGAATATCTCATGACTTAGGATGAATTAGAATGACCATGATAGCTCATATTAAAGCTAGAGATGTTAGCTTTCATGTCAAAAAATAACCAACCCCAAATGATGTCTTCAAATCGAGATACAGAGGTTTGAGTACAAGCAGGTCACTTGCATTTTGTTCAGCAGCATTCCAGAATAAAGGGGCATCTTGCAGATGCTCTCATTTTCTGCACAGATAGAATTAGGAGACCCATGAGTAGCAAAATTGAATATATATGAGTTGGCTCCCTTCTCCATTTAGAATCATCCAAAAATAGTTTCTGGAACTTCAGTTATAAGCCTTTGAGTAAGGATAGGTCAAGAGTGAGTCCTCATCAGACTTCCTGTGCAGCAGCATGAACTTTGAAAATTCATATCTCCCAGCTCAGATGGAATAAAAATGCTCATGATGATTAAAATGAAAGCTAATGAAGTTAGCTTTCATAACCAAAAGGAATAAACCAAAAATATCCATCCAATGTTGAGTTATTCAACCTTGAGTGTCGACAGGTCATTTCTGAAAAGCTGAGGAGCATCCATGCATGACAGTCTTTGAAGCTTGATTGTGAACAATGTACTCAATGAATGTTGTTGATTCAAAAGCCATGTGAAACAAGACTCATTCAAGATTTCAAAAATATAAAGAACACAAAAAGTGACCAAGTAAAGTGCAAGATATGATCATTTAAACTTGGCCCAATTCTACTGAGATTTTCAAAACAATTCGTATTTATTTCGCTGCAAACTCCCTTTGTTCAAAAATGTTTGTCCTCAAACTTTCGGGGTTAAAAACATGGTACTACAAAAGACGATTTCAAAAACAAAACAACCATGGAACAAGTAGTGTAGATGTTAAAGAGGGAGACAACTAGGGCCCTTTTCGAATCCAGCACTCTTGCAAAGATCGAATCCCCCTGTTAGCCAACTCGATACAAGCTCACACAAGTGCTCGTACCAAAGCCAACACCCACAAACCAGGCATCATCCACGTAAGTAGTGTCACGCCCTAGAACATCACGCACCCACCCTTCCCAAGGCCGTCTTGGTTTAAGAAAACGCAAGAGCCTGGGCTCTGATACCATTTGCACTGAAACAAGACCCAAAGGGGCTGATTTCGTGCCAAGAAAGACTCCCGAACAGCCACCACTCGAGCATGGCTCAAGTCACTCTAAAATTAAGCTAAATGACACCTAAAACCGGGCTAGGAATAGGACGGTCCCGGAAACCGCTTTGCACAACCAAGTGCAACCAAGACTCAACGAATCAACAACAAATTAAACTCGACTCGAGTAGTTTTTCATCTCAGTTTGAGGGTTGTTTTGGAGGGCTTATTTTGTGAGTATTATACAATGGGAAGTAGATAGATATGACTTAGACTAGATCACACAGCATGTCTAAGCCTCGAGGTAGTTTCGCCCAAGCACACAAGCATAGGACTCAACCCCGCTCCAATGGCTTGAAGCCCTTGGAGGTTCTCCAGCACATAGCAAAGAGAGATGGGTGTCTAAGCACACAAGCAAAGACTAAAGGGTTTTAAAACCTCTAAAAATTCATTTCATAATCTGATTTCTTACAATGGAAATGAAGCCTTTATATAGGCAAGATAAGAACCATATAATGGTTGATAAATAACTAGTACAATGCAAGTGTAGATAAAATAAAAACTGAAAAGTAAAACATGAAAAGCAATGAGATATTTCATTGGTTGCTTTTCCCCTTTGTCTTCAAGTGTAGATAGTTGGTGAGTGTCCTTTGGCAGCTCAAAAGCTCTGAAATGAGGCTTGGAATTCAGTCTTTGTCGTGGCCAAGAATAGGTGCAGGTTTAACATTGAAAGAAAGAGCAACAATCCAAAACAGGACCACTAGAGGTCACTTTCAATGTTTAGAAATTGTTTGTAAAATTCATCAGGCCAAAGTCTTCTTATTTTGAAACCAAGCTTGTCATTCCTCATTTCCATGACTTAGGAATGTTTTAGGATCAATAGCCATTTGTGGACGTGCCATTTAAGCCAATTAAATTGGATAGGAAGGCCCTTGATTCACACAAATGCAAAATAGACAATTGCACAACATTCTGGATTCTGGCCTGACTTGCAGCTTGAATATCTCATGACTTAGGATGAATTAGATTGACCATGACAGCTCATATTAAAGCTAGAGATGTTAGCTTTCATGTCAAAAAAGAATCAACCCCAAATGATGTCTTCAAATCGGGATACAGAGGTTTGAGTATAACTAGGTCACTTGCATTTTGTTCAGCAGCATTCCAGAATACAGGGGCATCTTGCAGATGCTTTCATTTTCTGCACATATAGAATTAGGAGACCCATGAGTAGCCAAATTGAAGATATATGAGTTATCGCCCTTCTCTATTTGGAATCATCCAAAAATAGTTTCTGGAACTTCAGTTATAAGCCTTTGAGTAAGTACAGGTCAAGAGTGAATCCTCATCAGACTTCCTGTGCAGCAGCATGAACTTTGAAAATTCATATCTCCCAGATCATATGGAATAAAAATGCTCATGATGATTCAAATGAAAGCTAATGAAGTTAGCTTTCTTAACCAAAAGGAATCAACCAAAGATATCCAGCCAATGTTGAGTTATTCAGCCTTGAGTGTCGACAGGTCATTTCTAAAAAGCTGAGGAGCATCCATGCATGACAGTCTTTGAAGCTCGATTGTGAACAATGTACTCAATGAATGTTGTTGATTCAAAAGCCATGTGAAACAAGACTCATTCAAGATTTCAAAAATATAAAGAACACAAAACGTGACCAAGTAAAGTGCAAGATATGATCATTTAAACTTGGCCCAATTCTACTGAGATTTTCAAAACAATTCGTATTTATTTCGCTGCACATTGACTTGCTCTAGCGAACTTCTACATTCTTGAAAACTATGTCCTCCAACCCCACATATCTCACATACCACTACGTGGTTAGTGACGTTGACATGTTCCTTGGATTGGGAAGAGCTTCCTACTTGTTTCTGCAGAAGGGCTAATTAGGCTTCTAAGAGTGCTACTTTACTTGAATCGTCATGCTTGGTTTTGAGTGGCATAGCACGTGAGTTGCTATACTGAGAGTCGTGGATTGCCATTGACTCGATAGTCGTACTAGCTATTTCTACATCGATTTGATCGAAACGACCATTGTTAGCGGAGTCGAGGATACGACGCGATTCGCCACAACAACCGTTGTAGAAGGTGATAGCTAGGAACCATGAATCAAGGCCATGATGAGGGCATTCTCTTTGTAATTCTTTTTACCTTTCCCATGCCTCGTAAAGGCTTTCATCGCCTCTCTGATGGAATCCAGTGATTTGACTCCGTAAGGTGCGGTTCGTTCTGGTGGTAAGTACTTTTGATAGAAAGCAAGAGCTAGACCATCCCAGTCGGCTATTCCTAAGGCAACTCGGTCAAGGCTATTGATCCAGAGTTTTGCCTTTCCTGTTAAAGAGAAGGGAAAGAGCATTTCCCTAATCTGCTCTTGGGATACTCCAGTTTGTCTAATTGTGGAGCAATAGTCACAGAAGTTTTGGATATGAAGGTTGGGATCTTCTGTGATATTGCCACCAAATTGACTTCTTTCTATTAAATTGATGAAGGCGGGTTTGATTTCGAAGTTTTGGGCAGTGATTTGGGGTGTAGCGATACCCCTTGGAAGTGTATCTGCAGTTGGTTTAGAATGGTCCGAAAGTCGAACCATTTTCTTTTGTAAAGATGAAGATGGAGTGTTGGTTGAAAGTTGATTGGTTTTTGAGAGTGGAGATGAGAATGGATCTTCTTCTCCTTCGAGATTAGATAGAATATCCGCTTATTTCTCACGAATACGATCTAAACTTGAAGTATCAGAAGCTTTTGAGATTTCGTTGAATAGCTTTAGTTTCCTACGCAGAGTCCTTTCTAGTTCGGGGTCTAAAGAGATAGGGGTCCCTAGTCTAGAAGATATGGGCATAAGATTGGAAAGCTAAGCTGAAAAATCAAGAGAGGTCTAAAGGAATTTGGGTTCCTAAATACTAGATAAAACTAATTGCGATTAAAATCACAAGAAAAAGGAAAACTAAACCGTGCTCCCCGGCAACGGCGCCAAAATTTGATCGTGCTTGTCGCGAGCCCGATACAAAGATAATTTACCCAGACTAGGCTAATAACATTTTAATGTAATTAGGGAAGTAGGGGTCGATCCTCAGGGAGATAATGTTTCCTATAGAATGTGAAGTGTCTCGCAATTGGGTTTTATCTAACGAGTTTCTGGGTTTTGGGATTATGATGTCTAAACTAACAAAAAACATAAATGAAAACAAAATAAAAGCAATTGAAAATGAAAGCAATAAAGAAAATGATGAATTAACAATAATGGAAAGCATCTAGGGAAGTAGGTTCACACATGTAGATTGACATATTGATGAAATTGGATTTGGAACATGCAAATAATTCATTGTGAGTTCGTAAGAATGATGTGTTCATTACAATCATAGATCAGATGGTCTAGCAGGCTTTTAGGCAATTTACTAGGTCTTAATCCACCATGTCATGCTTTGTCTATTCAATTCTCGTATCTCTACCTTGGAAAAGAATTCCATACTAGTCAATGATTTTGATCAGGAATCGTCAACTATCGTTTTAGTCCAAACATGCATAGACACAATGTTTTAAAAACACAATTTCTTTTATCCAATTATCATCTTTTAATCAATCTAACATGGCTACCCTACACCCTGGAAAGATGACTACTTACTCATGATAATGTTTATTTCTAAGATGATGATAATAATGAAAACTAGGATAGACATGTTTATTTGATTTCGACAATAATCTAAGATTCTCTATGTGGCGATAATAACAACGCTACTTGACAATCTAAGAAATGAAATGACGATTATAACAACATGAAAAAGGAATCTAAGATAATATGAATAGAAAATAACAATCAAATAAGAAACACAAAGAACTTTAAACAAAGGATAAATTAGAAATACCTAGGTGACGATCAACAATGAAAGCGATAACAATAATAGAAATCCCTTGCATAGAATAATCGTTCGTTGAATAACAACACTTGAACCCAACAAAGTAGATTACAAAGATTGAAATTCTTATTGATCTAAACTAAGGTTTGATGTGGAATGGACAGAAATAAACTAAGAACTAAAGACAAAAGAAGAAAATGATCTAAACTAGAATTTCTAAACTAAGGAGAAATGTAAGAAAAGAAGAGATGTTGTGTGTGAGATGATATGAGATTGATATGAGTTGTGTTGAGAAGAGGGGCTGGAGCTCTCTTTATATAGCATTAGGGTTTCGTGGAGAAGGGGTCGAGCATTGAACATATAGGACAAAAGAAGGAAGTTGAAGTAACTTGCTCGAAGCAGCAGAGATACCTGATCGGGTACACACTTACCCGATCGGGTAATTTGTCATCTAGAAGCTTTTGACTAACGTTTCATCTCCCTTTGCTTTGACTTGACTTCCATCATCCCCCTTAACCTCTTCAATCGGGTTTGTTGATAGGGTTTGATGTAAAGCGATGAATTCTTCCGCTCAATTCATTGATCTTCCGACAACTGCGACATCGTCTTTATTTCTTCTCTTTTTTGAATTAGTGAACCTTCTTGAAATGCCTTTGACATGGTCAAGCTTTCTTCTTCAAATCGTCGGGTTCTAGGCAAATGCTCGGGAATATAGAAAAAGGGCGTAGAAACGTCACTTTCCTTACAAAACATGTTAGAACAAAGGAATTCTCCTAGAAGACGATATTAGCTCATAAAATGGCTTAACAAAGCACAAATGCCAAACAAAACCGAGCTAAAATGGGGGTTAAAATCATACAAAAATTCACTTATCAAACTCCCCCAAGCTAAACCTTTGCTTGTCCTCAAGCAAACAAAACAAACAGTACCAGGACAAGGGTTGCAAGCTGGAGTGTAAACTACTCAGGTTTGCAAGTTTAAGGGATGCTTGATTAGGCTTACTCAAACTGAGGGCAATTATAAACAGAAATGGATGTTGTTTTAGAGAGGGTGGCTTATATTAGTTGAAACTCAAAGATATGACTTAGAGAAACTTCCCTACAGCATGGCATAAGAGAAGGGACTCAAAGACTAGTTCTGAGACAGGTTTAAAGTGTTACAGCAAAGCACAAACACCCTAGACTTAGACTCAATCAGCAAGCAAGCTAGTCACAGCAAGGCACAAACTTAAAAATTAATTTCATAATCTGATTTCTTACAATGGAAATGAAGCCTTTATATAGGCAAGATAAGAACCATATAATGGTTGATAAATAACTAGTACAATGCAAGTGTAGATAAAATAAAAACTTTGATCACGATGGTCTGGACCATTCACTGTCACATATGTAAGCAAATATGGCTATGTGGAAATAATGGCTAGCAATGGTGAAAAATTCAAAGTCAATGGACACAGACTGAAACTCTACTATAGCAATTTTATCATTGGATGCTTAGATATTGTCCATATAGAACGTCAATCCCCAACCCAATGATTTCATAGAAGAATTCGTCGAGCGAGACGTTAAACCAGCGCTTCTCGGGAGGCAACCCGTGTTTTTTCTTTCTTTTTGCATTTTATTTTTGCTTTCCCTTTTTCGTTTGTTTTGTTAGATTTCTTTGCAGATGAAAGAGTTTTGAAGAATCTATAAAGACCTTCCTTGTCAAGTCCAAAAGACTAGCTTGGGGGAGTCCGCGCTCACTAGTAAGCTTCATTCTTCTTTCATTTTTACCCTTCTTCCCATTAAGCATCTCGTTGCATATTTAGTCTTTGTGCTCACATTGAGGACAATGTGTTGTTTAGATTGGGGGAGGGATTGCATTTTCCCATTTTTGCATTTTAGTTGTTTATATTTTTCAAATTTTGAATAAGAAAAGAGAAGATTTAAAATTTTGAACACAATTGAATGCTTTTCATGCTTTGCTTGCTTGTTTAATATGCTATCATGTTACATTTTCCCAAACTTAGAGCTTTCAAACCATAATGATTCAATATTCATTGAATTTTGTATACATGGGGATGTCTTGTACACAGTAGGCATGGAATGAATCTATAGATGAGTACGCTTGATCTTGACATTTGGCAAGTTACATATATTGTAAGGTAGAACCTCCTTAGACTGGTACATCTATACCCAGTCTCATCTAGGTGTGTGTAGTTCTCCTTGTGATGTGTGTCATGTCAAAACGCATAAGTATGGTTCTCATTTCATTTCTATAAGCATTGCATTCATGATTCACTATGATTTGAGCCTTTTTCACTTTGAATTGCCCCTCAAAATTAGCCCCTTCATACAAATGTTTCACAAAAATAATAGCTACAAATAAAAACTGCTTACCTTTTGAGCTAGTAGCTAGACTATGGTATATGGGTGCTCTTTTGAGAAGATTTTGTTCCTTAATGACAAAGTGAATTTGGAGAACGAAAAATATTCAAGAAGTGATGTTCAAAAGAAAAAATCGAAAAAAAAGAAAGAAAAAGAAATAAAATAGAAGAAGTTGTGAGTATCTCCTCAAAATGTCAAGTCAATATTCAGAAGGACTTTACCCTTGTGTTTCGTGTGTAATAAGCCAATCCGTTCATTCTGGCTTCGTTTTTCGTCTTCTGGGAATCAACCGAAAGTTTGGATTGAGTATTCATTTATCATTGGTCAGTTGCTAGCTCATTCTAACCTTCACATGACCGTAATTGTTTGTCCATCTTTCACCCATTTCCCAAAGCCTTCTTCTTATTTTCCGGCTTCTTTTCTATGTGCATTGTGATCTTTGACTTGTGTTTTGAATTGTTTACCATATTAGACTGCGGACACATTTTCATAAGTCGTAGATAGGTGAGTGTCTCAAAAACATTTACACATAAAGAAATCACCTTTTACATGCAATGAGTGTTCGAGTGTGCCGTGAGAGTCCATTTGTCTAAAGATCATGCAAGAGCCGAAAGTTCTATAGTGAAATTCTTTGTGCTACGCCGTTATGTAAATCTCAGCCATGTTTATGTATCATTCTTGCCCACGTTGTTTTTGGGTTATGATTCATTATGTTTTCAAAGTTTTACGTTGAGATTTGTTTCTTGATGGTGTAGTAGCCAACGCTTGTGCAGCAGAAGCTCACCCAAGGGGCCTTGATGATCAAGCCACAAGCCAGACAAGCCAGACAAGCCTGACCCCAAGACCCCCTCAGATGGAAGCTCGAGTCACAAGGTCCAAACAACAAGCCATGGCAAGCCAAACTCAAGCCAAACCAAGCCAGGACATTGAGGAAGACAGTCCAAGGCTCACCAAGCCATGCCAAGGCTCAGTTCAGTCCACATTCCCTACACAATCCAGAAACAATGCCAGTCACAGTTCAGTAGACCAGTTAGCAAACCTAGCACCAAGGAGGCACATCAGAGCATCCCAGCCACCCCCACCATGGCCCACCATCAAGCCAACCCATTAATCAACAAGTTTGTCCAGGAGAGTTCCTTTAGAAGTCTAGCAAATACTCATGTAACAAGCTGCCCAAGCCAGAGTCCAATGAGCATCATAGAAGAGAAAGTACAAGTCCAGTTGTGATTTCCTTTTGTCTAAGTCAACTTGTCCTCATCCAAGGCAGGTTTATCTAAGTTCCAATAAGAGTAGAGAGTCCCAAGGAGCAGCAAAACATCCAGAGCAAAAGCAGCAAGACAACAAGAACAACAGATTTCCATTTCAGGAAAAATCCAAAAGCTGCTTTCTTACTTTTGCATCAGTCTGTTTTTATGCTTTTGTGTCTGTACTTCCTAGTTGTTAAACTTGTCCTCTTGTGAGGCCCTTAATTAGTGTCTGTTGTAGTAGTTCAAGTCCAAAGTTGGCCCTTGGATGGAATTTACATCCAAAGGTTCACAAGTGTATCAGCCTCCCTATATAAGGAGGTCTTTGTGTGTTGTTTTAAGCAGACTTTTATGAATGAATTAGTTTGAGAAATCTCTCAAATCCTTCAAAATTGTGCTAAGTACTGTAGTTTGAGTCAAGCCTGATACATCTTCAAGGTGTTTGATCAGTGTCTTGCTTTGTGAGTCAAGTTAAGTCTGTGCCTTGCTGTGACTAGCTTGCTTGCTGATTGAGTCTAAGTTTAGGGTGTTTGTGCTTTGCTGTAACACTTTAAACCTGTCTCAGAACTAGTCTTTGAGTCCCTTCTCTTGTGCCATGCTGTAGGGAAGTTTCTCTAAGTCATATCTTTGAGTTTCAACTAATATAAGCCACCCTCTCTAAAACAACATCCATTTCTGTTTATAATTGCCCTCAGTTTGAGTAAGCCTAATCAAGCATCCCTTAAACTTGCAAACCTGAGTAGTTTACACTTCAAATTGGTTATCAGAGCTTTGGTTGAGATTCTTAGTGAGTTCATTTTCCCTAACTACATTTAAAAACACAAAAACAACCCAATGAGTGAAGAGAGAATCACCAACTTAGAGACTATGGTAGAAGGCATAACCAGAACTGTCACACAACTCACAAGGGCTGTGAATGAGTCTCTTGATGGCAATCTTGCCATCGGAGGAAGAGACAGAGGACGTGGAAGAGGCCAAGGAGGAGGCAGAGGAAGGCCACCTGATGATAAACAGTATCCAGACTCAGATGACTCAACAAGGAGCAGGGCTTCCATCCACAAGCACATAGACAAGCATCTTAAGGTAGATATCCCTGAGTTTTCTGGTAGTCTGAATCCTGATGATTTGTTAGAATGGTTAAGAGAAGTAGAAAGAATCTTTGAGTACAAAGGATATAATGATTCTAAGTCTTGTAAAGTAGCCATCCTTAAACTGAAAGGGTATGCTTCTCTTTGGTATGAAACTATGAAAGGGTTAAGGGCTAGGGAAGGGATAGAACCCATCAAATCTTGGACTAAACTGAAAAAGAAACTGTTAGATAAGTTTGTTGCTAAGGATTACACCCAGGATCTGTTCATCAAGTTGTCTAAGTTGAAACAAGGGGATAAACCTGTTGAATCCTATTTGAGAGAGTTTGAACAGCTCACCTTGCAGTGTGATATAAATGAGAAACCTGAGCAAAGGATTGCTTGGTACTTAGAGGGTCTAGATAAGAGCATTGCTAACAAGGTTAGGATGCAACCTCTGTGGTCATTTGATGATGTTGTTAACTTATCTCTGAGAATTGAAAAGATAGGGAAGACTAAGTCTGTTACACCAAAACCAGTTAGGCCTTTTCAATCCAGACCTTACAGTGGGTTGAGGACCATTGATACCCCTAAGACAGCACCCCCACCTACCTTAGACAAGGGAAAGGGCATCATGGGTCAGAAGCCAAACACTTCATTGACTGAGAACAGAATCAGATGTTTCCAATGTCAGGGTTATGGACATTTCAGGAAGGATTGCCCTTCTAAGAAGACCTTAACTATAATGGAGGTTGAGACTTGGGAAAAAGAAGGTCTAGTTGAGTATGAGAGGCATGAGCCTGAGGTTGAAGAAGTGGTGAGTGAGGAGGAAGAGCCTAGTCAGGAGGCAATAGTGGCACTCCCTAACACAGGCCACGGTTTGGTTCTATGGAGGGTAATGCATTCACAACAGATACCTTTGGAGGAGGATCAAAGGTCCCTCATTTTCAGGAGCAGATGTACTATACAAAGGAGGGTTTGTAACCTCATCATAGATGGAGGAAGCATTACCAATGTGGCCTCAGTCACTATGGTTGACAAGCTGAAGCTAAGTACTCAAGAACACCCTCACCCCTATAAGTTGAGATGGCTGTGTAAAGGAGCAGAGGTTAAGGTGGACAAGCAATGTATGGTCCCCTTCTCCATTATAAGTGTGTACAAAGATGAAGTACTGTGTGATGTGGTTCCAATGGATGCCTATCACTTATTATTAGGAAGGCCATGGGAGTTTGATAAAAGCTCCATACACCAAGGAAGAAGCAACACCAATTCCTTCAAACATGGGAGCAGGAAGGTGACATTAGCCCCTTTGCCACCTCATCAGAAGAGTTATGGGAGTCCCAACATGGCTGAAGACTTTAGTGGAGTCTTGTTTCCATCTAAATCAGCAATGGTCAAAGAGTGTAGTGAGGAACAACCTGTATTGATGTTGCTATCAAAGGAGGTTTAGGAAGGGGAGTCTAAGGTAATCCCTGCAGAAGTTAAACCCCTTATTGATCAATTCAAGGGAGTGTTCCCAGAGGAACTTCCTGATGGCTTACCCCTTTTGAGAGGAATTGAACATCAGATAGACCTTGTGCCAGGGTGCAGCGTAGTTAGGGGGTCTATGCGTTTTTGTGGAGGACCCTATGAACGACCCAAAGTCCAAAGACAACCGAGGGGCTGCCCCAAAAGTGGCAGCAACAAAAGGGGGACTTATGGGGGTTTATTTGTGTCCTAAGCCTATGAAAAACATGAAAGATATGGTTGTGAACCAAGGGCCACAAGACCGGCTCATGGCTCGACCCACAACCTACTCGAACCAAGGAGTTAAACCACACAAGTTTACCTCCCTAACTCGAGCTTGATATGATTAAGACCCAAACTACAGACAAGCACAAGTTTGGACCTCAACCTGGACAGCAAGTTTAGCTTAGCTCACAGCCTAGCACAGAACCAAACTAACCTCACTAACAGACGTAGGTCGATTACCCACAGCCTAGCACAGGGCAACCACCAGGCCTGGCCGATTATGAGAGCTTAACAACAGCCTAACACAGATTAACCTCCCTTAATCGAACAACCAAGAAAGGCATGACCACTATTGGTTGTGATGAGGTGCTCCTTGAGCTAACCCTCATGTTTGTGTTTGACACAACTCTTTTTAATTCATTCTCAAAAACTGAATATTACATGGGGTGGTGAGTTCCTTATATAGAGGCTCACATTACATCCTATCCATTCATCTAAAAAGCTACATCTAATGGCTACAATTAAAAGGAACAAGAGGACAATATGATAAAGCAATACAAACAAAAAGACATCATAAAAGCTAGTCTAAACAGTCCAAGGGACTGTCCAAACCGAGCCAACAGATTCTGTCCATGGCAGGGACCCTCGTCCTTGTCATGACTAGCCATGTCCTTGTCATGACTAGCCATGTCCTTGTCTTTGGACTTGTTTTGGCTTGGACAAATGTTGCTAGCATGTGATTGGCATGTCCTTGTCTTGACCGAGACAAATGGGGCTGCTATGCTCTTCTCTTGACCGAGACAAATAGACAGCCATGTCCTTGTCTTGCTGCTAGTCCTTGTTGCTCGTCTAGAGCCTCCTAGGGCTGTCATGGCCTTGTCATGGTCGTGTCTTGGTCTTGCCAAGGCGCTGCCATGTCCTTGTCATGGCCGTGTCCTTGTCTTGCCAAGGCTGGCCTATCATTGTCACGGATTGTTTGGCTGAGACAAGGGACTGCCATGTCCTTGTCTTGGCTGCCAATTCTTGTCCTTGTCCTTCCTTTTGGTTTGGCATCTTTATGAGACATAAGATGGACCATGTGATGTTGCTTGTCCTTGGAATATTTGGATTTGTGATCACCTTTAGGCCTTGTAAAGACTTAATTAACTAGCCACCCATTTTCAGCCATGGTACTTGTTTCTTCAAAAGATGAGCCTCTTCGAAAAAGGATACTACCCTCCCCCCCCCCTTTTTACTACAAAGGGTTTGTACTACCTAATAGACCAGCATATAGATGTGATCCCAAGGCTACACAAGAACTGCAGAAACAGGTTGGGGAATTGATGAGCAAAGGGTTTGTAAGGGAGTCCTTAAGTCCATGTGCTGCGCCTGCTTTATTGGTTCCTAAGAAGGATGGGACTTGGAGGATGTGCATAGATAGCAGGGCTATCAATAACATCATAGTCAAGTATAGGTTCCCTATACCTAGGCTTGATGACATGCTGGATGAGTTGAGTGGGTCAAGATTCTTTTCTAAGATTGACTTGAGGCAAGGCTACCATCAATTGAGGATCAGGGAAGGAGATGAGTGGAAAACAGCCTTCAAGACAAAGCATGGCCTTTATGAATGGCTTGTAATGCCATTTGGTCTGTCAAATGCCCCAAGTACCTTCATGAGATTAATGACAGAAGTGCTTAGGCCTTGTCTAGGGAAATTTGTGGTAGTATACTTTGATGATATTCTCATCTACAGCAAGAGCAAGGATGATCATTTGAGGCATCTTGAGACTGTGTTTGAGATACTTAAGGAGAGTAAACTCTTTGGGAAGCTTGAGATATGCACCTTTATGACTGAGGAGGTTAAGTTTCTAGGATATGTGGTGTCTGGTAGAGGCATTTCAGTGGATCAAGACAAGATCATTGATGTTCAGTCTTGGCCTGTTCCTAGGAATATCACAGAAGTAAGAGGGTTTTATGGCTTAGCATCTTTCTACAGAAGATTCATTAAGAACTTCAGCACCATTGCAGCACCCCTCACTGAATGTATGAAGAAGGGAGAGTTCACTTGGACTGAGAATGCTTTGCAGGCTTTCAAATACATGAAGAAACTCTTGTGCAGTGCACCTATCCTCAGGTTACCAGACTTTAATTGCCTATTTGAGGTTGAATGTGATGCAATTGGAGTAGGAATTGGAGCTGTCCTCATCCAAGAGAAGAAACATGTAGCCTATTTTATTGAAAAGCTAAGTGGTGCCAAACTGAACTATTCTACATATGATAAAGAGTTCTATGCTCTTGTCAGGGCTCTAAGGCATTGGAGTCATTACCTGAAGCCCAAGTCTTTTGTCCTACACTCTGATCATGAGGCATTGAAATACATAGGAGGTCAGCATAAGCTTAGTCACAGGCATGCTAAATGGGTGGAGTTCCTCCAGTCATTCACCTTTTCTAGAAAATACAAAGAAGGAAAACAAAATGTGGTAGCTGATGCATTGTCTAGAAGATACACTCTACTATCAACCATGGGGCAAAGGGTTCTTGGATTTGAATTCATGAAGGATATGTATCAGGAAGATCCAGACTTTGCAGAAGATTAGTTAGCACAGAAAGAGGGAACAAGGACCATTGATTCACCCTACACTCTACAAAATGGATTCCTGTTCAAAGGAAACAAGCTGTGTGTTCCCAGAGGGTCTTATAGGCGTCTATTGATCAAGGAAGTGCATGGAAGTGGCCTTGGAGGACACTTTGGGGTCAGAAGACTGTGGACATACTGCAGGATCAGTTTTACTGGCCTAAGATGATGGGAGAGGTCCAAATAGTGCTCAAGAGGTGTGGAGTTTGTCAAAAGGCCAAGAGTTCATTTCAAGCAGGACCTTACACTCCCCTACCAGTCCCATGTAGGCCTTTGGAAGATGTAAGTATGGATTTCATAGTAGCATTGCCTAGAACAGCAAGAGGGAAAGATTCTAGCATGGTAGTTGTGGATAGGTTCAGCAAGATGGCACATTTCATTGCTTGTAAGAAAACTGAGAATGATGTGAGTGTGGGAGAGCTATACCTTGATGAGGTGGTAAGGTTACATGGAGTTCCAAGAACTATTGTATCTGACAGAGACACAAAGTTTATGAGTCATTTCTGGAGAACATTGTGGAAGCTGCTTAATACCAGGTTGTTGTTTAGCACCTCCCATCATCCTCAAACAGATGGACAAACTGAGGTGACCAACAAGACCTTGGGAAGGATCTTGAGGTGTATAGTCAGCAAATCTCTCAAAGATTGGGATTTAAAGCTGGCTCAAGCAGAGTTCTCTTTCAATAGAGCTCCATCAGCAGCCACATGCCACTCCCCCTTTGAAGTGGTCTATGGTACTAACCCCTTAATGTCTTTGAATTTGTCTAATGTGTCCAGGTCAGAGATCTACTATGATGCCAAGAAGAGGGTGGAGCAAATGCTAAAACTCCATGAATCAGTCAGAAAACAAATTGAGAGGACCAATGATCTATATAAGTAGAAGGCCAAGGTTCCTAAGGTCAAGAAGGACTTTGCACCAGGAGACTTAGTGTGGATAAACCTAAGGAAAGAAAGGTTCCCTTCCAAAAGAAAGAATAAGCTAGAGCCAAGAGCAGATGGTCCTTTTCAAGTCATAGAGAAGATAGGTCCTAATGCCTACAGAATTGATCTACCAGGAGACTATGCAGTTCATGGAACATTCAATGTTGGAGATCTTAGTCCCTTCTATGAAGACTCTGAGGGAGAGGAAGACACAGGCTTGAGGTCAAGCCCTTTTCAACCTGGGGAGGCTACAGCAGGAGCTCACCCAAGGGGCCTTGATGATCAAGCCACAAGCCAGACAAGCCTGACCTCAAGACCCCCTCAGATGGAAGCTCGAGTCACAAGGTCCAAACAACAAGCCATGACAAGCAAAACTCAAGCCAAACCAAGCCAGGACATTAAGGAAGACAGTCCAAGGCTCACCAAGCCATGCCAAGGCTCAGTTCAGTCCACATTCCCTACACAATCCAGAAACAATGCCAGTCAGAGTTCAGCAGACCAGTTAGCAAACCCAGCACCAAGGAGGTACACCAGAGCATCCCAGCCACCCCCACCATGGCCCACCATCAAGCCAACCCATTAATCAACAAGTTTGTCCCGGAGAGTTCCTTTAGAAGTCTAGCAAATACTCAAGTAACAAGCAGCCCAAGCCAGAGTCCAATGAGCATCATAGCAGAGAAAGTACAAGTCCAGTTGTGATTTCCTTTTGTCTAAGTCAACTTGTCCTCATCCAAGGCAGGTTTATCTAAGTTCCAATAAGAGTAGAGAGTCCCAAGGAGCAGCAAAACACCCAGAGCAAAAGCAGTAAGACAACAAGAACAACAGATTTCCATTTCAGGAAAAATCCAAAAGCTGCTTTATTACTTTTGCATCAGTCTGTTTTTATGCTTTTGTGTCTGTACTTCCTAGTTGTTAAACTTGTCCTCTTGTGAGGCCCTTAATTAGTGTCTGTTGTAGTAGTTCAAGTCCAAAGTTGGCCCTTGGATGAACTTTACATCCAAAGGTTCACAAGTGTATCAACCTCCCTATATAAGGAGGTCTTTGTGTGTTGTTTTAAGCAGACTTTTATGAATGAATTAGTTTGAGAAATCTCTCAAATCCTTCAAACTTGTGTTAAGTGCTGTAGTTTGAGTCAAGCCTGTTACATCTTCAAGGTGTCTGATCAGTGTCTTGCTTTGTGAGTCAAGTTAAGTCTGTGCCTTGCTGTGACTAGCTTGCTTGCTGATTGAGTCTAAGTCTAGGGTGTTTGTGCTTTGCTGTAACACTTTAAACCTGTCTCAGAACTAGTCTTTGAGTCCCTTCTCTTGTGCCATGCTGTAGGGAAGTTTCTCTAAGTCATATCTTTGAGTTTCAACTAATATAAGCCACCCTCTCTAAAACAACATCCATTTCTGTTTATAATTGCCCTCAGTTTGAGTAAGCCTAATCAAGCATCCCTTAAACTTGAAAACCTGAGTAGTTTACACTCCAGCTTGCAACCCTTGTCCTGGTACTGTTTGTTTTGTTTGCTTGAGGACTAGCAAAGGTTTAGCTTGGGGGAGTTTGATAAGTGAATATTTGTATGATTTTAACCCCCATTTTAGCTCGATTTTGTTTGGCATTTGTGCTTTGTTAAGCCATTTTATGAGCTAATATCGTCTTCTAGGCGAATTCCTGTGTTCTAACATGTTTTGTAGGAAAAGTGACGTTTCTACGCCCTTTTTCTATATTCTCGAGCATTTGCCTAGAACCCGACGATTTGAAGAAGAAATCTTGACCATGTCAAAGGCATTTCAAGAAGGTTCACTAATTCAAAAAAGAGAAGAAATAAAGACGATGTCGCAGTTGTCGGAAGATCAATCAATTGAGCGGAAGAATTCATCGCTTTACATGAAACCCTATCAACAAACCCGATTGAGGAGGTCAAGGGGGATGATGGAAGTCAAGTCAAAGCAAAGGGAGATGAAACGTTAGTCAAAAGCTTCTAGATGACAACATACGCGATCGGGTAAGTGTGTACCCGATCGGGTATCTCTGCTGCTTCGAGCAAGTTACTTCAACTTCCTTCTTTTGTCCTATATGTTCAATGCTCGACCCCTTCTCCGCGAAACCCTAATGTTATATAAAGAGAACTCCAGCCCCTCTTCTCAACACAACTCATCTCAATCTCATATCATCTCACACACAACATCTCTTCTTTTCTTACATTTCTCCTTAGTTTAGAAATTCTAGTTTAGATCATTTTCTTCTTTTGTCTTTAGTTCTTAGTTTATTTATGTCCATTCTACATCAAACCTTAGTTTAGATCAATAAGAATTTCAATCTTTGTAATCTACTTTGTTGGGTTCAAGTGTTGTAATTCAAGGAACGATTATTCTATGCAAGGGATTTCTATTATTGTTATCGCTTTCGTTGTTGATCGTCACCTAGGTATTTCTAATTTATCCTTTGTTTAAAGTTCTTTGTGTTTCTTATTTGATTGTTATTTTCTATTCATATTATCTTATATTCCTTTTTCATGTTGTTATAATCGTCATTTCATTTCTTAGATTGTCAAGTAGCGTCGTTATTATCGCCACATAGAGAGTCTTAGATTATTGTCGAAATCAAATAAACATGTCTATCCTAGTTTTCATTATTATCATCATCTTAGATATAAACTTTATCGTGAGTGAGTAGTCATCTTTCTAGGGTGTAGGGTAGCCATCTTAGATTGATTAAAAGATGATAATAGGATAAAAGAAATTGTGTTTGTAAAACATTGTGTCTATGCATGTTTGGACTAAAACTATAGTTGACGATTCCTGATCAAAATCATTGACTAGTATGTAATTCTTTTCCAAGGTAGAGATACGAGAATTGAATAGACAAAGCATGACATGGTGGATTAAGACCTAGTAAATTGCCTAAAAGCCTGCTAGACCATCTGATCTATGATTGTAATGAACACATCATTCTTACAAACTCACAATGAATTATTTGCATGTTCCATATCCAATTTAATCAATATGTCAATCTACATGTGTGAACCTACTTCCCTAGATGCTTTCCGTTATTGTTAATTCATCATTTGCTTTATTGCTTTCATTTTCAATTGCTTTTATTTTGTTTTCATTTATGTTTTTTGTTAGTTTAGACATCATAATCCCAAAACCCAGAAACGCGTTAGATAAAACCCAAATGCGAGACACTTCACATTCTATAGGAAACACCATCTCCCTGAGGATCGACCCCTACTTCCCTAATTACATTAAAATGTTATTAGCCTAGTCTGGGTAAATTATCTTTGTATCGGGCTCGCGACAAGCACGATCAGTGCTTGTGAGGTATGAAGGGGCTGATATCAGGCCTCGATGCTGGCACCTCCCTGTGACTCTGGCAGCGCCCTGGGACGCTGGTAGCGTTTGCCACTGCCGGATTTTTTTCAATTTTGCACTTAGCCAAATTTTGGCTAAGTCTTCCAAACACCACTAGACTTCGATTTTCACTCCAATGACCCTTAATAACCTTCAATATGAAAATTTCACCGAGTCTCGCACTTTTTACCCGTTGCACGCATCCTGAGGCGGTCGAAAACTTGCAAAATCTTCACAAAATCGTTAGTAACTTCAAAAATTTTGATTGATGCAAATTCTAATTACTTTAAAACAACTCAAATATTAAAAATTAACCATGAAACTTAAATGAAATATTCACAAGGATAGAATATTTACACGGTTTGCCGTTTATTTAGAGTCGATGGCTCGACTTAGTGGCTCCAAGATTTTCAATCTTCATACACGAGGTCTTCAAGTAAGACCTCTTCTTCCCCCTTGACAACACCAAAGTGTGTTGTGTCTAGTAGTATTTATTAGGGTCGTTTGTTATACCTTTTACGGGTCGTTAGCATCGTTTTATGCTAACCTTAGTCCTTGTAATTATGTTGTAATTTAGCACTTTTAGTCAACTTTTAGAGTCAAACCCGGAAGTCAACAAAAGTCAAAGTCAAACACCAGACCCAAGACTCAAACCCGACAATTGGAGTGGGCTACAAACAAATCATCAATGCAAGAAGACCAAGTCCTAAGGGTCAAGGGAAGTCAAGGCGGGACTAGAATTCAAAGGGTCAACGAAAGTCAAGGCGATCAACTAAGGGAAAAAACTGGCAGCATGAAACGCTACCAGCGCCAGACGACGCTGCCAGCGTCCTGGTCTCAGGCACGCGTTTCTTCATTCTCCGTCTTGTCTTTTTGAAGCCCATTTTCTCAAGGCCCCTAGGTTTCCGGACCAAGGGTATAAAAGAGCCAAATTGTAGAGAGAGAAGCACACAACATTTGATACAACATTCCACAACACAACACATTAGAATTCTCTCAAGTTTTGTTCTTCATTTTGGTTTTGTAATTTGGTTGAACTTCATAATGGGTTGTAATATTTGGATTATGGGTAACTAATCTTCCATTTTCTTATGTTTAAATTCCATTGTTGAATGAATTATTGTTGAGACTAACCATCTTAGCAAGGTTTTATTTAATTATTGCTTTGTCTAGATTGTAACTTTGGTTTAAAGTTGGAATCTTTTGAGTGGAATTTGGTTTATTGTGTAATTAGAACATGGTTTAGTGTTTTATTACATGATTCTAGCTTGTTTCTTTGGTTTTGTTCTTAAAGCTTGCATCTTTGATTTGGGCTCATGTTTTAATGGGTGTAAATTTAGTTGTAAAGGGTCAATCCTTGGTTGGTTTAATCCATGTTGGCTAATTTCTTAGAAACTTGTATTAGATAATTAGAGAAGAGAGGGAAGGAAGAGTCTTTACTTTGTTAATTGTGGGGAACTTGGGAAAATTACACTAAGTTGTTTCTCCATATTTGAAAATTTGAATCTCTAGTTTTTGTTAGTAATTTTAGATTTGCTAATCAATTCTCATGTCAAACTTTCTCCCTATATGTTATCCTACATGTTTTGTCATTGTGAATATCATAGTTTGTAATTAATTTAAACTTTTGTCTTAATTCGTGTCTTAATTTGTGATTAGATTAATTAGTTAGTAATTATTTAAATACATAAAAGATAATAATACATAACGAAGGTGTCATAAATAAAAAGGGTCATTACAAAACGGAAATAATATTATACATAAAAATTATACAAGACGGGAGACATATCTCCCGTATAAATACGGAAATAAAAGAGTGTATAATAATATACAATCTAAGAACCGAATATAGGTCCAAGGTAAATACTTCGCTCGCTAGCTCGTCAATGTACCCAATGTATGCATCACAAACCTGCCAACCGCATTAAATATAAACACGGAAGCCACAGTCAGTGGGGAGTAACTCCGAGTTCTCCCAGCCACGAAATGTCGAGTTTAATAAAACATGAATAACATAAAAGCAATGTATATGAAAATACAAAACCTTAACATATATGATATGCTTTTCATGTTATGAAACAATTAACTAACATATAACCTATCATGTGAGAGCTATCATGTGAATCCGATAATAAATTATAACAAGAGGTAGGGAAGCTGGTATGCTAGCTCAGAGGTTACCATGTAACATGGCCATGATACACTCAAACCCTAATCAACACGTAATCATGTGAATCAGTTAACAATCGGTAATCCAAACTCTATCAATCTTAGCCGGCTTGCATCTCACCTTCTAAAACTCATAGAATCATACAAACATGAAAGACAAATACTTCTACAAAAAGGCATAAGTTCTTAGTCCAGTCAATAGTCGACTTCTGTAACTCGAGGCTATACCACAAGGTAGGAAAACATCCTAGTCCTAGACTGATCAGACCTAGCGACAACAGCTATTCCATTCCCCGTCCCATGACATAACCGTCTATGAGAAACTCTACTAGGCGACCCCCTAAGCAGAGATGGCTAGTACTTAAGCTGGCTCCCTTCCCAAAGCGGAACTCTTAGGATGCCATGCCCCGACTGGGAGATAAGCCCCCCAGGCCGTGACACAAAAGCTATCAAGCAGTGAACTATATACTCGTTAAAGATAGTACGGGCCTATCAATGTCATGGTCCAAGATACTCATTTAGAATTAGAATGGTCAAGACGCCATATACTCATAATTCTCTATGGGCACTTAGTCAACACGACACCAACCATATAATCAAAACAGTCACGGAAAAAACATCCTATCATGTGACTAATTGCATATAAATAATAATCAAATATCATATCGCCTCATATCTACTAAGGCTAATTCATTAATTAAATACAACCTTACTTGAAGACAAATCCCCGACCCGAGTCCCGCGACGGGTCATCAGTCAAAACGGGCTGACTAGATCTTAGTTTGACCAAACCCGTTTGGTCAAACCGGCTAGAAACAGAGTCTTTATCACATAGACATAAAATCAACATATTCATTACATGTTATATTATTAAAACTTCTAACATGTGAATTATTAAATTTTACTAAAACCCGCTTGACCTAAAGGATATTAAATTTAACTATAATCTCGTATTATAATTTCTAACATGTGAGAAATAATAATTTTATGAAAAACCTTTTTAATTAAATATTTTACTTATTAACATTTCCCACTTGCTAAAATTACAAAACACGATAAATTAACACTAAACTCAAAAACCGTCACAAGTCCCAAAGTGGGACCCACGGGATGATTTTGGGCCGAGACACACATGGGCCTGGACTGGGCCCCACGGCCTAGTTTTGGGCCTGTTTTGGGCTGTTTTAACGACTTTACTAAAACCGTTTCCTAATATTTCCCGCATGCTTTAACATAATTAAAACCCGTCAAAACAACAACATAACAATCAAACATCGACACAACCCAAAGACCAAAACCCGGACCCACCATGGACCACCCAGACCGGGTCTGAACCGGCCTGGACCGGCTGGTTTGGTCCGGTTCACAGCCATGCTCCACGGTTCAACCACAATCAACACCAAACAAATTCCAACATGTTTTTAATTAACAAACAACCATTTTAACAATCATTCATACAAAAATCATGATTTTAATTAAATCATAAAAATATGTCAAGAATACAAAACATGCTATAAATTCATAAAACATAATAAATACCACTACTTAGCATGGTACTAACTAAAAATCCATAAATCATAATAACATGAACAAAAACAAAAGATGAACCAAAAACTAAAGACACAAAAGCTATGTAACATTAAATCGTCGAGTAACTCGGAATCGTTACCTTAGCTAGACAAGTCAATTAGCACCAAAATAAGAAGTATAAACCAGGAAACCCTCCTACTAATCTTCACCCAAAATATACGAGTCTCCAAACTCGTCTTCAAAATC
>JAIUZE010075331.1:0-63692 GCA_022085475.1 Heliosperma pusillum
CATAATTAAACCCCGTCAAAACAACAACATAACAATCAAATATCGACACAACTCCCAAGGACCCCACCCGGACCGAATCCAGACCGGGCTGGACCGGCCTGAACCGGTCTGACCAGCCTGGACCGGCCGGTTCACAACCCCCAACACGGCCCATTCTCACGGTTCAAACAACCACACTTCCAAATTAATTCTAACATGTTTTAATTAACAACATCCATTTTTAAACATCCAATTTAACCATCCATCATACAAAAATCATGATTATGACAAATCATAAAAATATGTCAAGAATACCAAACATGCTATAAATTCATCAAACATAATAATATTAACAACTTATCATGTTACTACCAAAAACCATAAATCATAATAACATGAACAAAAACAAAAGATGAACCAAAAACAAAAGAAACAAAGGCTATGTAACATTAAATCGTCGAGGAACTCGGAATCGTTACCTTAGCTAGCAAGATCAATTAGCACCAAAATAAGAAGTATAAAATAAGAAACCCGTCTACTAATCTTCACCCAAAATATACGAGTCTCCAAACTCGTCTTCAAAATCTTCCCCTATAAGAAAAGACAAGAAAAACATTCTTAGAACTTAAACTTGATTTTCCATAATTAAATGTTGAAAACGATTTTGTCGGAATTGAAATAAAACCGTACTAGAAGATGGAGAGCGAAGAGGAGATTCTAGAAATATAAGTTAGGACGGATTTAATTAAGAAATGAAGGTTTTATGATGATTTTGCTCAAGAACGACGAAGAAAAAATGAAGAACGACGAAGAACGAATGAAGAACGATGAAGAACGATTAATTAGATCTTAATTTGATTGATTGTTAAATGAAAAGTTGTTGGTGAGTAATGAAAAGAAAGAAAATATCAAGGCTTAAGAGGGGACAAAGGAGACGTGTGAAATGGTGAGAAATCGGGTCTGTTTTTAAGCGATTTGCGGAGTTTAAATTGACAGACCGATAAAGTTACAAATATCTTAGATATTTTTATTAGTTTAATCATATAAATTAAAAGATCTAATATGAGTGGAAAAAAAAGTGACATGGGGCGTATGATCATGTCAAAGTCGGTGTTTCGGGACTTAAGTTGACCCGGAATAGTTAACTGCTGTTTGGGTTAAAACCGTAAACGTTATCCTTTAAATTCCGAATAAATTCAAAATAATTATATTAAATTATGATAAATCTTAATAAATCTTAATAAAAATAAATTAAAAATATTAGTTTTTTAAATAAAATTTCGGTCTTCAAACTTACAAGGCGAGTCGGGAAAAGTCAACGAAAGTCAAAGTCGACTTAAAAGCCGAGAAAAGTCAAAGATGACTTAAAAGTCAAGAAAAGTTTATGACGACTTAATAAGTCAAGAAAAGTCAATGACGACTTTAAAAAGTCAAGAAAAAGTCAAAGACGACTTAAAAGTCACGAAAAGTCAAAGATGACTAAAAACGGTCTTTTCATGAAATCTCTCAAAAATTCCAAATACGAACGCGGAATTTCAAAATACGACTCGAAACAATAAAATTCTATTTTAAAAACTTAAGTCTACTGAAAAGTGTTAGTAAATATTTTTACTAGAAAAATTGGGTACTTTCCGGGTTGTTACAGTGGTCACGGGTGGTGGCTGGAAAACAGCCCAAACCGGCCGGTTCAGGCCTGGTCAGACCGGTTCAGGCCGGTCCAGCCCGGTCTGGGTTGGTCCGGGGTTGGTCCTTGGGAGTTGTGTCGATACTTGTTTGTTTTGTTGTTGTTGTGACGAGTTTTAAATATGTTAAGCATGCAGGAAATATTAAGAAACGGGTTTTAGTAAAGTCGATCAAAACAGTCCAAATCAACCCAAAACAGCCGTGGGCCCAGTCCAGGCCAATGTTAGGTCCGGCCCAAAATCAGCCCATGAGCCCTCACTTTGGACTTGTGACGGTTTTTGAGTTATTGTTATTTTATCGTGTTTTGTAATATTTAGCAAGTGGGAAATGTTAATAAGTAAATTATTTAATTAAAAGCTTTTCATTATATTATTATTTCTCACATGTTAGAAATTATAATACGAGATTTTAGTTTAATTTGATATCATGTAAGTCAAGCGGGTTTTCGTATGAATTAATAATTCACATGTTAGAAATTGAATGAAATAGCATGAAATTAATGTGATATTCTTATGTTCAAGCCTCGATGGCTAAGACTCTGTTTCTAGCCGGTTTGACCAAACGGGTTTGGTCAAACTATGATCTAGTTAGCCCCGTTTTGACTGATGACCCGTCGCGGGACTCGGGTCGGGGATTTGTCTTCAGGTAAGGTTTTATTTAATGAATGAATGAATGAGCCTTAGTAGATATGAGGCGATACGATATTTGAATATGATTTATATGCAATTGGTCACATGATAGGAAGTTTTTCCCGTGACTGTTTGATTATATGGTTGGTGTCGTGTTGACTAAGTACCCATAGAGAATTATGAGTATATGGCGTCTTGACCATTCTAATTCTAACTGAGTATCTTGGACCATGACATTGATAGGCCTTACTATCTTTAACGAGTATATGTTCACTGCTTGATAGCTTTTGTGTTCCGGCTTGGTGGATCTCCAAGTCGGGGCATGGCTGCCTTATTGCTTCCACTTTGGGAATGGAGCCAGCTTTAGTACTATCCAACCCTTTGGTGGATCTCCTTAGGGGTACTCATGTGATTGTATCATGGGTCTTGGATGCGATGGATCTTCGCATTTCTCTAGGTCTGCGCAGTCTAGGGTTAGGGTAGAGTGGTATCTTGGCCATGTTATTAGGGTAACCTCTGAGCTAAGATATGTGCTTTGGATCTGGGCCATGTTATTAGGGTAACCGCTGAGCCTAGATGTGTGCTTTGTATTTGGGCCATGTTATTAGGGTAACCGCTGAGCCAAAATATATAAGTATATCCTACCTCGTGGTATAGACTCGAGTTACAGAAGTCTTCTATTGACTGTGCTAAGAACTTGTGCCTGTTTCTAGACGTATTGGTCTTTCATGTTTGTATGATTCTATGAATCTTAGAAGGTGAGATGCAAGTCGGCTAAGGTTGATAGAGTTTGGATTACCGGATGTTAACTGATTCACATGATATTATGTTTGATTAGGGTTTGAGTGTATCATGGCCATGTTAATGGTAACCTCTGAGCTAGCATACCAGCTTCCCTACCTCGTGTTATAGTTTATTATCGGATTCACATGATAGCTTTCCTATGATAGGTTATATGTTAGTTAATTGTTTCATAACATGATAAGCATATCGTATATGTTAAGGTTTTGTATTTTCCATATACATTGCTTTTATGTTATTCATGTTTCATTAAACTCGACATTTAGTGGCTGGGAGAACTCGGAGTTACTCCCCACTGACTGTGGCTTCCGTGTTTATATTTAATGCGGTCGAACAGGTGGTGATGCATATTTTGGGGTACATGACGAGCTAGCGAGCGAAGTAATTTACCTTGGACCTATATTCGGTTCATAGTTTGTATATTATACACTCTTTTAATTTCCGTATTTATACGGGAGATAGTCTCCCCGTCTTGTAGATTTCTTTTGTATAATAGTATTTCCGTTTTGTAATGACCTTTTTATGTTATGACACCTTCGTTATGTATTCTCATATCTTTTATGTATTTAAATAATTTTTTTTTCCTTCCGCAAATTTGAGGGTGTCACAGTTGGTATCAGAGCATTTTTGCTCCCGACGCACGTTTGTGTACCCTTGTATAAATAACTTGACCTTAATAAAATAATAAACTTGTGAGATAGAATGGTAGGATGGGTAGATTAGGATTATGTTGTATTCTCTTTGTGCTTGCTATATGATAAGTACTAATCTGTGTTTTCTTTTGCAAGATGCCTCCGAGAATTGACAACACGATCTTAGCAGCTCTTACTGTTATTATTCAAAATCAGCAAAATCAACAAGCAAATCCTATTCCTGACCGTGAGAGACACGGAAGTTGTACATGGGTTGCTTCACAACTATCTAGTAGCCAAGCCAAAACCTATGATGGTGAAGGGGATCCCGTCAAACTTTCTGAATGGATTCGAGAAATGGAGAAGAACTTTTCTCTTTATGATGTCCTTGAAGCGGATAAAGTCCGTCTTGCTTCCCACTTCTTAGTGAAGGAAGCTGATCAGTGGTGGTCACTTACTGGCCCTACTTCTAAGTTAGAACCAGATTTTGGGTGGACTCGTTTCCGTGAACTATTGGAGGCGAGGTTCTACCCGGATGAATTGAGACAGCAGAAACTGAAAGAATTCATGGACTTCAAACAAGAAGTTCTCTCAGTTCAGAAGTTCACAACCAAGTTCAACGAGTTGGCTCATTATGCCACTCGGCTTATTTCAAGGGAGGAAGACAAGGCCTTCTTTTACCTAGGAAAGCTTCCTCCTGAGGTGAAGGGCAAGATCAGTAGGGGTGCTACTTCCTTTGTCTCTATTTACAATGATGCCATATGGGCAGAGAGTTCTATTCGGGAGATTGCCGACGAGGCTCGTTCCTCGTATGTTGCTCCTAATTCTTCTGGCAAGAGACCATTATATTCTACTTCTCGACCTTCCTTTTCTTCCTCTGTTCCAAACAAGAGGAGAAACTTTCAGAGTGGACAAGCAAATCAGAGAAACCGTCCATTCGTTCCGAGCAACAACAACGATCTTAAGGGTCGTATCTGTTTTAGGTGCAAGATGCCTAGGCATCCCGGTATGGGCTGTTTCAACCAGCCAATTATGTGCTATGCTTGTCAGAAACCGGGACACCAGGCAAATGTATGTCCTGATAGGAAGAAGATAGCTTCTACACCAGCTACTTCTGGGAGACCGAAGGGTCGAATTTTCATCATGAGCCGCGTAGAGGCCGATGCTCACCCAGACATTGTGACGGGTATGTTTTCAATTTAAGAAATACCGTGTTTAATTTATACGGGAACTTCTTTGTTCTTTAATTCAATGAGACTATCCGATAAATTACCTCTCAAAGCTTTAGTTGGAGAAAGTACTCCTATATCTTTACCGTCCGGAGATGTGTTTTCATGCTCTTATCTTCATTCGGACATTCTTATATCAATAAACGGATCTACTTTTCCGACTAATATCTTTCTTCCTTTCCTATTTCTATTCGATTTATTCTTTCGAATCTTCCGTTCCTTCTATCGATTATCATTTCTCTTAGATAGATTACTATAAGCTTTAGTTAGAAATTTTAGGCATAGATAATAGAGTTATTACTTTTACTATGGAATTTCTGAACTAAAAGCTTTTGGAAATGTTTTATGATTTCAAGTATTTTACCATCAAGGAGTGTTGAGACTTGTTATTGGAGACGTTCGATAACTAGTTTTCTCATTTATTGATGCGAAAATGTATCTTTTAAAGTCTTTGACTTGGAACGTCGATGTTCTTACACTGCAGATGAGAACCTTCCGTTCCATTGATAAGACCCAGTATTTTTATTACAAGTATATTTTTAACAGTTTCGAAATAGACCTACATATATGTTACTTTCCTTCTTCTAAGTTTCGAGGACGAAACTGTTTAAAAGGAGGGGTGATTGTAACAACCCGAAAAGTACCCAATTTTTCTAGTAAAAATATTTACTAACACTTTTCAGCAGACTTAAGTTTTTAAAATAGAATTTATTGTTTCGAGTCGTATTTTGAAATTCCTAGTTCGTATTTGGAATTTCTGAGAGATTTCATGAAAATCCCGTTTTTAGTCATCTTTGACTTTTCTTGACTTTTAAGTCGTCTTTGACTTTTCTTGACTTTTTTAAAGTCGTCATTGACTTTTCTTGACTTTTAAGTCGTCATAAACTTTTCTTGACTTTTAAGTCATCTTTGACTTTTCTTGACTTGTAAGTCGACTTTGACTTTCGTTGACGTTTTCCGACTCACCTCGTAATTTTAAAGACCGAAATTTTATTTTGAAAAATAATAAATTTAATTTATTTTATTAAGATTTATTTGAATTTATGATAATTTAATATAATTATTTTGAATTTATTCGGAATTAAAGAATAACTTTTATGATTTAACCCCAAACGTCATTTAACTATTCCCGGGTCAACTTAAGTCCCGAAACCCGACTTTGACATGAGTCACACGCCCATGTCACCTTTTTCCACTCACCTTAAGATCTTTTCATTTATTTGATTAAACTAATAATAATATCTAGATATTTATTAACTTTATCGATCAGTTAACGAAAATTTCGCAAAACGCTCGAAATCAGACCCGGTTCTTGCCTATTCCACACGGCTCTTCCACCCTCTAATAGGGCTTGATATTTTCATTTCTTTTGATTATAATAACATAATATCTTGATATTTAATTTAATTAACTTAATATATATTTATATCTAATCAACTACCGTAATATAATTATTAAACCCGAGTCAATTCCGTAACAACAATTTCAAAACCCGACTCCATACTCCCTCTATTTTTACACGGCTCCATCACCCTCCATTACTCACTAACAACTTTTCATTTTACTACAAATCAACTTAAGATCAAATTAATCGTTCTTCATCGTTCTTGAACGTTGTTAGTCGTTCTTCATTTGTTCTTCGTCGTTCTTGAGCAAAATCATCATCAAACCTTCATTTCTTAATTAAATCCGTCCTAACTTATATTTCTAGAATCTCCTCTTCGCTCTCCATCTTCAAGTACGGTTTAATTTCAAATCCGACAAAATCGTTTTCAAATTTAATTATGGAAAATCAAGTTTAAATTCTAATCATGTTTTTCTTGTCATTTCTTATAGGGGAAGATTTTGAAGACGAGTTTGGTGACTCGTATATTTTAGGAGAAGATTAGAAGACGGGTTTCTTATTTTTCTTTAGTTCTTATTTTTGGTGCTACTTGATTTTGCTAGCTAAGGTAACGATTCCGAGTTACTCGACGAATTAATGTTACATAGCTTTTGTTTTTGGTTCATACCTTTTGTTTTGTTCATATTATTGTTATTTATGATTGTTGGTAATAGCATGATAAGTAGTAATGATTTGTATGTTGTATGAAATTTTTATGACATGTTTTGGTTCTTGACATATTTGAATGATTTGTTTATAATCATGATTTTTGGTATGGATGGTTGTTAAAATGATTGTTTGATAATTAAAACATGTTAGAAATAATTTAGAGTGGATGTTGGTGGTGGCCGGTGGTGGCTGTTTTGGTGGCTGTTTTGGTGGCTGGAAAACCGGGCCAATCCAGGCCGGTTCAGACCCGGTCCAGCCCGGTCTGGTTGGTCCGTGTTTTGGTCTTTGGGTTTGTGTCGATGTTTGATTGTTTTGTTGTTGTTTTGACGGGTTTTAAATATGTTATGCATGCGGGAAATATTAAGTAACGGTTTTTAGAAAAGATAACCAAAACCACATCAAAATGAACCGTGGGTCCCCTTGGTCTTGTGACGGTTTTTGAGTTATTGTTATTTTATCGTGTTTTGTAATATTTAGCAAGTGGGAAATGTTAATAAGTAAAATATTTAATTAAAAAGGTTTTTTCATAAAATTATTATTTCTCACATGTTAGAAATTATAATACGAGATCGTAGTTTAATTTGATATCCTTTAAGTCAAGCGGGTTTTTCGTAAGATTTAATAATTCACATGTTAGAAGTTTTAATAAAATAACATGTAATGAATATGTTGATTTTATGTCTATGTGATAAAGACTCTGTTTCCAGCCGGTTTGACCAAACGGGTTTGGTCAAACTAAGATCTAGTCAGCCCCGTTTTGACTGATGACCCGTCGCGGGACTCGGGTCGGGGATTTGTCTTCAGGTAAGGTTTTATTTAATGAATGAATGAATGAGCCTTAGTAGATATGAGGCGATACGATATTTGAATATGATTTATATGCAATTAGTCACCTGATAGGAAGTTTTTCCCGTGACTGTTTGATTATATGGTTGGTGTCGTGTTGACTAAGTACCCATAGAGAATTATGAGTATATGGCGTCTTGACCATTCTAATTCTAAATGAGTATCTTGGACCATGACATTGATAGGCCTTACTATATCTAACGAGTATATGTTCACTGCTTGATAGCTTTTGTGTTCCCGGCTTTGTGGATCTCCAAGTCGGGGCATGGCTGCCTTATTGCTTCCACTTTGGGAATGGAGCCAGCTTTAGTACTAGCCAACCCTTTGGTGGATCTCCTTAGGGGTACTCATGTGATTGTATCATGGGTCTTGGATGCGATGGATCTTCGCATTTCTCTAGGTCTGCGCAGTCTAGGTTTAGGGTAGAGTGGTATCTGGGCCATGTTATTAGGGTAACCTCTGAGCTAAGATATGTGCTTTGGATCTGGGCCATGTTATTAGGGTAACCGCTGAGCCTAGATGTGTGCTTTGTATTTGGGCCATGTTATTAGGGTAACCGCTGAGCCGAAATATATAAGTATATCCTACCTCGTGGTATAGACTCGAGTTACAGAAGTCTTCTATTGACTGTCTAAGAACTTATGCCTGTTTGTAGACGTATTGGTCTTTCATGTTGATGTATTCTACGAATCTGAGAGGTGAGATGCAAGCCGGCTAAGGTTGATAGAGTTTGGATTACCGGTTGTTAACTGATTCACATGATTACGTGTTGATTAGGGTTTGAGTGTATCATGGCCATGTTAACGGTAACCTCTGAGCTAGCATACCCGCTTCCCTACCTCGTGTTATAGTTTATTATCGGTTTCACATGATAGCTTTCATATGCTAGGTTATATGTTAGTTAATTGTTTCATAACATGAAAAGCATATCATATATGTTAAGTTTTGTATTTTCCATATACATTGCTTTTATGTTATTCATGTTTTATTAAACTCGACATTTCGTGGCTGGGAGAACTCGGAGTTACTCCCCACTGACTGTGGCTTCCGTGTTTATATTTAATGCGGTTGGCAGGTTTGTGATGCATACTTGGGTACATTGACGAGCTAGCGAGCGAAGTATTTACCTTGGACCTATATTCGGTTCTTAGATTGTATATTATTATACACTCTTTTATTTCTGTATTTATACGGGAGATATGTCTCCCGTTTTAGATAATTCTTATGTATAACATTATTTTCCTTTTATTATGAACCTTTTTTATGTATGACACCTTTGTTATGATGAATATATTTAATAGTAGGTTCCGGTTTTAAAATTTACCGATTTTCACTAAAGTGAACCTATTAGAAACGTATTCTCATCTTTTATTTATTTAAATTTTTGTTTTATCTTTCCGCAAATTTGAGGGTGTCACATAGACACTCCCTTTATACAACTTAAAACATGACACAGACTCCCCTGACGGTATAAACAGCTCATCTTTCACTAACTCAAACTTCCCCAAACCCAAAGTTAAAACATGACTCCCAGACAAAAATGAATGGGTTGCCACCAAATCAAATAATACCAAAGTTGACTTATCATTAGTTAGAAATGTACCCGTCACCACTTGAGCATAACCCTCAGCTGCTTGCTTATCCATCTTGAATAGTTTATCACTGTTTTTTTTTTGCCTCCTCCTTACATCGTGCACGCAGATGCCGTAGATTTTGTTGCCGAGCTCGGTTCAAATTGTTGTTCGGGTGTTGAGAAGACCTTTCATTGCGGTTGTAACTACCACTGTTGACACTCTGACCATCCTGATTATTCCAAGTCCCCGTCGGGCAGTTTCTAGCCATACTCTGAATCGGACCCTGCGAGAAGTTCCCTTGATAGGATCGTTGATAACCCCTCCTCCGCAGCTCCTACATTTGAACTTCTAGTCGCATGATCCACCACAATTGTAGCACTGCATACTGGTAGTGTTGGTGACAGTACGTCCACCTCTACCACTATAGCGCGAGCCCCCACCATAGCTAGCTCCCTTGGAATACGACCTAAAATGATTGTAGCTAACCCGTTTAAAGTTGAAGTTACCACCATTCGTATTGCAAGCTTTTTGCTTCCCACTCATGGTTTCCCTGGCCTCCTTGGTCATTTTTGCTAGTCATCCTGCTTGACCAACTATTTCATAGGACTCCTTTAGATCATTAATTACTCCGGCTGGCAACTTGTCTATGATCTTCAATATCAACCTCTTGTCAAAACGGAGGGCCAATGGTTTCTCACTCATCTGGATATCCTTTACGTAAACCGCTAGCTCGTTAAACTTGAAGTAGTACTTGGACATCGTCATATCGACAGTCATTTTGAAAGAGTCAAATTCGGCCCTCAGTTTATTGCTAACATGCTTTGAAACGAAGTGCTATCACATTTCAGGTTTGAAATCCTCCCAAAATCTCGCAATCTCTCCATGGCCGTGAAAGTAATCCCGCATCGCCACTCTCTCTAGCAACCACCATTTCCCAGCCTGGCTCCTCAAGTACAAGGCAACCTGATCTACTTGCAAGTTCTCCAGATAATTAACCACCTGAAATATACTTTCCTTTTCACGATGCCAGTTGTCAAGTAGTGTAGGCGCACTTGTTCCCTTGTAAATGGTGGGACGATCGCGAGAGATAGCTGTGCTTATAGCGGTTGCATTAACTACCACCTCTCTCTCCCTCCCTACATTTTTCAGAACCTCAATGAACACATCATTCTGCTCAATCATTCTAGCAATCTCCTCCACACTCATGGCGGCGGCTCTAGCCATAGTAGCAGATCTATTTGACGACGTTACTATAACTTCAAAAAATAAATCAAACGTAAGTATGTAGCCTACGGCTCAAAACAAATCACGCCTGCAAACAAGATTCTCAGCAAGTGCACAAGGCCACTCGATCGAGTTCAACACACTCGGTGGAGTACTCACTGTACTCGGCCGAGCTAGAAACAACCAAAAGCTACTTAGAAATTCCAAAAACAACCACTTGGTTGTGCCCCAAAAGCGACTCGGCCGAGTACAGGCCCACTCGGTCAAATGCTCTATTTACTCTCCCGAGTACAACACTCCGGAAGCCATCCCTGAAGTACCATCTCCAGCACTCGATCGAGCGCTAAAAAACCTTGGTTGAGTACCACGTACTCGGTCGAGTTTCCTGCTCTACTCGGCCGAGTCATGCAAATTCGGCCTCATCTCAACATTTCAATCATATACACATCATACATCCTAATTATCATGTTTCTAAGCGCATATAACAGTAATACTCAACACATAAACTCCATTCCAACATGCCATTTCTTCATTTCACAATATTATGTCTCAATCTCCACATATCTCATTCATGTTCAATCATTTCACACAAAATTCTTATAAAAAGGACATGCACAACATAATACACAACATGTAAGCAAACTCCAATCACATCCCCGTAGTTACTAACTAGAAGGTGCAAAGGCAAAAGTATGATTTTAGGACGTCTCCCAAATCTTTGTGGTAGCAACAAACAACTTCTACCTGGGTTAATTTTAATTAGACCCCCTACGTTCATTAGTTCATTGGTTTTAAGTTTCAAAATCGTCGCTCTGATACCACTTTGTAACACCTCCATCTACCAAAGTCCCTTACCAAGGCCTACCTTAGCAAATGGAAGTGCTACTAATGCGAGCCTTTTGTATATGTTTATTCACATGTTTGGCACACATTTCTATACTTTGGATGTATTGTGTGACTTAAGAAGATTTTGATTCTGTATACACTTTTTCAAGCCAAATCCCATCAATAAAATGAATTTGCAGGGATTTTAAGAGCCTCGCATTACTAGAGTCAACTTTGATCTCAACATCTACTAATAATAATCAAGTGAATCCAAGTGCAGATGAAAGCGTATCCTCTTAGATTTCGAACGCCACCGAAAAAGCTTGATTTGTCCAAGTAACGAAGAAATGGCGGCCGTTTGAAGTTCAGTACGCGTTGTAGAAAATGCGCGATGGGAATAGGTCGATCGACTTGATGATTAGGACGAACGACTTGATACTATAGGACGACCAACTTGTATTTAGATCGATCGACTTGATGATGTGGGTCGATTGACTTGTATTTAGGTCGATCGACTCGTCTTTAGGTCGATCGACTCTTCTTTTGGTCGATCAACCCGTCACTCGTTTTAGCCGGATTTCTATCTACCGTTTTAACCCATTATAAATTTATTTTACTCTAAATTTTAAACTTAGTATAAAAAGATATTTCACTACTCTAATTAGGTAACCATTTCATATCATAAAATTTTACGTTGAATTCCTCTCTACATTTGGATCTAGAACTTCCTGTAGTTCTTCTCCTCTATTACTCTCTTTAATTCGGTAACTCAATGAATCTTTGTTCCTTTGTATTCATTAGTACTTTCTTTCATCTTTCCTTGCTTTAATCTTTGTGTTTATGCTTAATTACTTTTATCATCTTTTAATCATGAATTCATCTATTATTGTTATTATCATTATTTAAATTGTTAATTTCATCATGAGTAGTTAAATTCCTGCACTAGGATTTAGGGGAGCCATGGAAAGTAGCGGTTATTAACTAGGTTATTAGTTCAATCGATTATATTGTGTCCTTAGAGTTAATTGTGACATATAATTGCGATTATTTGATTAGTGGTCATAATTGACTTAATTGAATTGGTAAACCCCGACCTAAGATCGAAAGCCTGGTGAGGGTTAGACCCGGTCATAAACATTAGAATACCCTTATAAGTTGCAAGAGCCTGTTAGAAGCATTCTAGGAAGATTAGCGATCCGAGAGGACCTTATCACTACCCTTTGTAGCGATAACTGAGAATGAACAATATTCCTACCTTGACCCATAATATTTCATGGTGAACCGACAATCCTAGCCTCTTCTGCTTATATTTAAACTCATTCCTACTTCCTTACTCTTTTATTTTTATTCATTATTTTAGTAACCAATCAATTAAATAAAGAACCCCCCATTTGTTAAATAGAAAGACTTGACTTAACAAATAGAATACAATAGTTTCCATGTATATATGATCCCGATTTTCCTAGGTATATTAGTTAGAGACCGGTTCGTTATCTTTGATAGGTGTGTGATTTAGCCTGTCAGCTACCATCTCCATTACACGAGGTAGTACATATCAAATAGATCATAATGAAACATTTATTAAAGTAAACAATGTTTAACGTGATTAGAATAATACAAAATCAAAAATGTAATACAACTGCAAATCAAATCCAAATTGTCTGAAGATCAACAACAAAGGACTCAACGAAAGCTAATACGATCATCGTCGCGCAACGTCTTAGCCAACCCTCAAGAAAGCGTAGACAAGTTTACCTGCTAAACTCCGTGCTCAACATTCCCTAATGGATGACAACAATTTTTGAAAACAAAGATGAGGCCATTTTAACTATAAAACAATAAAAAATAATCATAATAGTAACATCACAAGTATTTACATCAATATACCACCACCTCCAAACTCCAGTTACACAAGTGGCTCTCATCGCAATGAGTAGCCATGTTCCCATCGCAATAAGTAATCCACCTCTGCTGATGTCAGACTACAACACTAGACATAAACATTTCCTCTCATCGCAACACGCTAACCTAGTTTATTAAGGTGCACATCCCCCTTGTGACAGGAGTCACAAAAGCCGAAACATGGGGGTGAAACCATCTCTGGACATGGCTCACAATAATAAACCTATACTTCCAATTCAACAATCACAATAATCTTAATCATCATAGTCAATCATAATAATAACAACAAACATAATCATACTGAGTAGGAACGACTCCTCTACAAAGTCCTCGCCTAACAATCATACACAATAATCTAGTATCAAAATTGATTCTCAATTAATCCCCTTCCCAATAATTACCTTGATTAGGGTTTCTAACATAATATTCAAAAATACTAAACACATTAACGATGATATACACTTAGTAGTGCGATTGATACAGAAAGGAAGATTCCGAAGATTATTAACTTCAATTCCTTTCTTGCAGATGAATAGGGTGATTAGGGTTGATTAGAATATGATTAGGATAACTGCAAAATGATTAGCAAACCGACGGATATAATTTTATAACCCCTAATCGTCTTAATCAAAATCGCGCAAAAATGCGAACCTGACTGAGACACTCGGTCGATTACGAAAGACACTCGGTCGATTACGAAAGACACTCGGCCGTGTACACGATACTCGACCGAGTGCTGCACTTACTCGGTAGAGTTCTACCTAGGCAGAAGCCGACCTAAGATACACACCCAAATTACTCGGTAGAGTATGACCCACTCGACCGAGTACCCACCTATCATAATATGTAGTATTACGGTTTTCACCTACCCGGGATTTTTTTAAAACTAATGCATCAAAATATGAAATATAACTGTTATATCCAAAATACTCCACCACTCTTAGTTTCAACATTTTCCTCAAAGTGGAGGAGAGGTACAATAAAAATGCAAAGGAAAGAAAAGAAATATTAAACAAGAAGTACGGGTTGCCTCTTGTAAAGCTCTTTTGGTTTTTGTCGTTTGCTCGATGTCTTTTAAAGATCCTTCTTCTTCAATAGTCAAAAGCGGAAGAACTCAACGCGCTTAGTAACTTGTCATAAACAATAGCCCATAAAGAGGAGAAATGGAGGTAGTAGGTGGTAAAAATATGGCAAGTGTGGGCAAGGCAATAAAATTCTATGCCGCGGTAAGGTTCCTTGAAAGAGAAGTTGAACTTGGTGAGAACCAAATAATAATGAGGGGACTCATGAGCTTCTTTGGGAAATAAATTGGATGTCATTTTAAAGCAAATTTGAAGCGATTTCTCCTTGGGAGGGTACACCTCGACAAACGCATTTTCCATTCCCTCTTTAGCAAACTCCTTGACCTCCACACGAGCAAGTTATATAAGCTTTGGAGGATTACAAACATCACCTTTAATATCTTCTACATTTTTATTTTCAATCTCAACCTTCCTTCATTCATGACTTCTTGCTCATTCCTCTCAACACCTCATTCTTCAATTTCGTAAATGTTAAATAAAGGGAAGAATTATTACGAACCAATGATTTGTTACCATGGTGTGAGGTTTTAAATTTAGTAAAAGGGTCTAAATAGGGAACTTTAGAGGTGGTGAGTCCAAGGAAAGTTCCAATCCACTCATATCATCCTCATCATCCAAGATCCCATCATAAAAATAAGAGTTGTCAAAAGTGCGAACAACCTCTTCTTCAGCAGTACTTTTCTCATGTCCGTCATTTTCAACAATTTCTCCCAATGACTTCTCAAAACACACCTCGCATCAAAGTCACTAAGATCAGAGGAATCGTCCTCACCCACATGACTATTACTTGAGGAACCATCATCAATAGTGGACAAGGTGTCGGTAGAACACCATAACGGGGAAAAGTATGAAAATTTGGTGAAAGCATAAACATCCTCCTCATCAACCTAAAACTCATACTCCTAAATAATACACTCTATATAAGAATGACTCATATAATGCTTAGGGAAATGAGGGTCTTCAACCTCGAAGTCATATTTTACATGGGATGGAAATGGACAAACGTTTCATTAGCATCACCTCTCTCATTGTCATTAAAAAAGTGGCTCATAATTTGATGTTAAATTAACAAAGCTTGAAGAATTTCTTAGATGCTCATTGAAGTTGTATCATGGGTGGACTTACTTTGGTGGTATTGGGTTTGACAAGAATTTTGCGATTCCCATATATATGTCTTCTTAGCCAAGTAATGGAAAAAATTCCACTTCTCATCGTAGTCAAACTCATACTTAAATTTTGCATCACTTAAATGATGAAAATGAATCAAGGTTTCATCATTCAACCCATTAAACAATACATGATAAAGTTTCCAAGTTCGATAAGAGTAACGACAATTAGACACATACTCATGTGATCTATTAAAATATGCACAAAAGCTAAAGTTAGTTATTTCATCAAACTAATAAAACAATCTAGAAAAAGTAATTGACTCCTAATATTTACAAGGACAAAAATACAAATTTAAGCAAAAAGTTTAGACTAGCTTTAGCTTTGTTGCCTCCCCCGACAACGGGACCAAAATTTGAAACGCAAAAAACTAGTCATCGTAAAACTAACAATTAACAAATCAAATTAACAATTTATAAATGCCTAAAAAACACTAAACCTGATTCAAACTAATGTTGTGTATTGAAAGTAAGGGTTTAATCCCAAGAGCAGGCGTAAACGAAGCTAAAACAAATTAAACTAAAGACTAATCACAAATTTAGAACTCAATGACAAAATTAAAGACCCTAATTAGAATATTAACACACATTGTATATTAAAAATGGTGAGCAAGGTTTTCCTAGGGATAATACATTTCTTGTTCCTAAATGTACAAGTGTAAACGGCGGAGAGAGAAAATCCAAAAAAAAAACACACCATTAATCTGCTTACTCGCCGGCGACGTCTACGCTAGCCTCTTTCTGGTCACCGGCGAGGTCTCTCTTGCTCTCTCAATTCACATTTCCCTTTCATTTTGTGGTACCCTCTGATTACTGCGGAAATTCTCGGCTCTCTGAATCAAATCAGGTTTGTTCCCCTTTGCATGTCGTTGATTCCGCCTCTTTATTTCGATAAGTTTATCGATTGGCAAATCATTGGTCTGCTCTGATCACCCTGCGTTCCGATCATCGCTGTTTTGGTCGATTGGAAAAATTGGGTAAGTTTATTCTTTTAGAAGGGTCCTTGTGCTGAGCATGAACTACTTTTGATTTGTTTTTTTCAATTTTATATTTGTTGGTAGGGTTTTGTGTTAGAGGGTTTTAATGTCCACCTCCTTTTCATGGTATGTCACGGTAGTTGCTCCTCGCCTTGTTTTTTAATTGAATAATTTTTAGTTTCTGGCTTTTGATTCTGTGTCAAGAGGTTCTCGCTCCTATATTTTACTAGTGTTGTCTAGGCTTTTGGTGTTGTTGGCTGTTTCCTCTTCTCTGCATGGAAAATATGTGTTCCTCTACTAGTTCCAAGAAATTTCTTGAAACATTTTTTTGCGCCCATGTTAGCGATAGGTTTATGGAGAGTAATGGGGAGAGGATGTTAGGCCGTTTAATGAGTATTCATGGGTCACCTTTCTATAAGTTGAAGGAGCTTAAAGACAAGGGGAATGGGTTTTTGAGGCAAAATATTTTTGATAGAGCTGCAGCTTGTTACGATGAAGCTTGCAAGCTTCTAGGTTTAAGTATTGGAGTTACTGTGGGTGAGGATGTCCAATTTGTGTCTGATCTTCCTGTTTCCCTTAACTCTAATCTTGCGGCATGTGCCCTTAAGCTTAAGGAATATCAAGCTGCAGTGGACTTGTGCTCCATGATTTTGGATGCTTTCCCCCAAAACGTTAAGGCCCTTTTTCGTAGGGGGGTTGCATTTACAAAGTTGAAAATGTTTTCGGAAGCTGAATTGGATCTTCTTAAGGCTTTGGTCGTTGAGCCTAAGAACAAGGATGTCGTAAGGGAACTTGACGTGGTAAAAAGTTACCTTCTCATGAAGGAGAATGGTAAAAGAACTTTAGAGGTTGCTCATATGGTTGAGGTAGATAGGATCAACAAAAAGCATTTTCAAGTCGCTTAATCTTCTATGAAATCAAACAATTTGGAAAGTGTGAGCATTGAGGAGCCAAATGATCATAGTATTTGTGATACGGAATTGGGTTAGGAGCGTGTGAATATGGAGTTGATGGATGAACTTAGTGTTGGTGTCACAGATTTGAAAACCAGTTTAAAGAACGAGCAGGTTTCTATTAAATCAATTCTTGAATTCTCTAAAAAGGGTGGAGGAACCTCCAATCTAAGGATCCCCGGACAAGCTTATCAAAAGCTCATTGGAAAAAAAGAGTTGAGCTTTTACCATAAAAGGAATTTGTCAGCCATAACTATTCGGATCCTAAATGTTGCGACTAATTAAAAGAAGGAAAGTCCAGGAAGCAATATAAGAGAAAATTGTAAGAAGAGGTAGAAGAGGAGGAGAAGGAGGTGTCCTAGAATGGGGAATTCTAGAAATTTGGTTGTCAACAAAGAAGAGTCGCCTCCTTTAGACATCATTAATTTGAATCCTGCTGGCTCTTGCATAAGTTCAAGTGCGTCTTTGTTAGGCGACCACTTCACCACTTCACCTCTCCAGATACCCAAATCATTCATGATCCCATCAAGGTTACTGTTCATGATTCAGGTTTGGCTTTTGCTCATGTGATTGACCACAATGCCACTTCCTCGTGCCCTAAATATCAATATGGTTCTAATGATCATCAACCTTCCTTATTATCAACTCCCTCTAATGATCATCAGCCTTCCTTACTTTCTTCTTTCACCGAGAAGTGTTTGTTCTCTTCTTTGTTAGAAAGTTTTCAGTGCGGCCCTAGCATGACTCTGTTTTGCAGGTTCCCTTTCACTCATCAAATGAGAAAGAAAAAGAAAAGGAGAATAATCACTCCCAAGAAGGATTACAGCAAAAAGGATGAATTTCCAAGACACAATTTATCTACTTGCTCATCAAGTGGATCTCTCAACCATAAATTTCTACATCCTAGTGGCGTAAGTGTGTTTTGTTGTAGCTATTCCCCCGAAACTCAGCTAATAAAGAAGAGGAAAGAAATGTTTCCACATTTGGTGAGCTCCGATCGTCCCCTCAAGAAGCGTGCTTTATTTATCACCCCTATCCTTAGTTTAGTTTCTTATTCTAATAATGTAATAATAAAATCTGACTCTGGGAGTCGGAATGGTACAATATAAGCTACATTATCTTTACTGCTGCCAAAAAAAATGGTGAACAATGTTGAACATATAACAAAAAAGATTTTGGTTGAAGTAGTGACATGAAAATTTTAAAAAGATGCAAATTATGATGTCGAGACAATTCAACAAACATTTAGTAGGTAAGAAAATTCAATAAAAAAAGAGATTTGATGTAATTCTACCCTCCAAGTCTCAATCCTCTCAAATATGCAAGTAACTCTCATTTCTCACCCCCTCTCTCTCTCTCTCTCTAAGCTTTACCATAGTCCCATACAAATGTTTATTATTGTCTAAGCCAACAACAATAAACTTTCCTACACTCAAAAAATAGTATCTAAGCCAATCGTATCATTAAAAAGAGGATCTTTGAAGTAAAAAACAATTAGGACAAAGTTTAAGATGAACTTTCACTACTAATTTAAGCCAACTACTTGTCATTCACTAACATAATCCTTATTACACTAGAATAGACTAAGTCATATACACAAATGCAAGTTACCACACAAGAAATGCAAGAACGAAGCCATTCTAGCAAGATTGACAAATGGAATGTAAGACTAAGAAAATGATCAGTTTTGAAGGCTAAGCATTCATAATACCATTAAAACAAAGAAATGGTACTAATAAATATAGTAGAAAGTAGAATTTTTACAATAATTGAATAAAGATTGAGACTTTAGTAGAATTACACCAAATATTAAATAAGCCTTCCTTTAATTGTGGAAAGATTCAAAGTTTTCTAAGAAAAGTTCTAAAATAATTAGGAGAGGTTTTATGTGTTTCTTGAAAAATTTGATGGTAAGGAGGTACCCTAAATGAGTAATAAATGTTGGGTGTTTACACCCTTCAAGATCACAAAAAAATTAAGTCTTCAAACCATAGAACAAAGCAAATTTGAATACATGAATGCAGAAAATAACCGTAGTCTGCTATAGGGGCCGCAGCCTGGGGTTTTGAACCATGCAACATTTTTTTTACGAGAGGCATATCTCTAGCTCGTTTCTTGGTCATTTGAGCCATGTAACTACCGTTCGAAAGCTAAGAGCATAAGCTATCACTTCCAATTGGCTTTGCAACGTTATGAGGTCTGTAGCTAAAGATATTTCCATTTGAAGTTGACCCTTGTGAAACCGAGTTTTCAATTCTTCATTTTGGCTCTTGCTTGTGTACGCCAAGGCTTCAAATATTCCCTTTTCTTGCTTTCCTTGAATTTACACTTGTTCTCTTGCCTTGCCTTTAACTCTCCTCATTTGCCTTCGTTTAGAAGATATGAAAACCGAGTTTTCATTTACAAAATATAATCAAAAGTCATAATTACAAGAGTTTATATAGCTACAAGTACAAAGCAAGTGAAAACCCCTACAACCAAAGGTGAAAACCGACATATTACATAAAACGCCAATTAAAACGCGGTATTAAGCATGTTCATTACGATAAAATTAACCTATTGAGCCGACATACTACAACATAGGAAGAGACCCATCGAAGCTCAACTTAGCCCAACACCAAAGTGAATCGATTTCCATTAGAATTTCGCGTAGAATCTATTTCCGGATTCCTAATGAACCATCAAGAGACGGTTTCTACCTAACTATGCAAAAAATACGATTTACTACTTAACTAAAGCTAAATATTAATAAACGATTATTTAAAATATTAAAATCATAAACCGAAAATTGCGGGTTTTACATTCCTCAATTGCAGCGACAATGGAATCAAATCCAAAAGTAAGACTTCTCAAAAATTTTGAAACCACAGTTTTATTTGAAATATTTTCCCCATATGATTGCTCTAGATAGGTAGCATAAACTCATTATTTTGCATAGTTAAAGTTTCAAAATCACGGTGAAGCGTTTGAAACTTGACTGCTATTACCTTATCTGAGCCTTTATATTATGGAGAAACTATTATCATGAAGAGATGATTGAAGAAATAAAAGTGTCTTTGCATCTTTTTTTTTTTCTATTTTCTTTCAAACTTTGCTACTCGACATCATAGTCATCAAAACCATCCTCAACTAAATCCCATAACTCTTGAAATTTAAACAAATATCTCATTTTAATTTCCCAAAACTCATATTTATGTTAGGTTCATACACCTACTCATAAGACTCTTCTTATGAAATATACTAATTAACTCTTTAATTAGTTTCAAGATCTAGTTACATGCAAACAAAAGAAACAATAAGAGAATAAAATCGATTTCCTCACATTGCTTGGGACGTGTAAGGGCACAAGGATAAGACTCCTTCCTATCCTTGTTCTTGAGCTATATGAATATGGGATGAACATCTTCAAGCTTGAAGCATAGAAGCACTCCAATAAGTTGCACCTAGACTATCCCAAATCTCCACATGTATCATATACTAGATGATACATATGAAACCCTTAAATAATACTACTAATACAACCATTACTACACTTAGTAATATTGTAAACCATTAGTAATATATAAGCTTAGTTTTATTTGAAACTTCTCAAGTTTCTAGTGTGAGAAAGTTGTAACTGAATATGAGATCAAGTTGTAGTAAAATGAGAAGAAAACTTCTTCTTATTTTATTGACAAAACCGGCACATACATGGGGAGTGTAGAGCATGCCTTCAACGTTTTGTCTTTACAAGAAAAGTAGCTAAGGCCTAGGCCTAGGTCTAGGTATGTAATTATGTTGTTTTAATCTTAATTAGAACAACAATCAATACATTAAACCTACCACAATAGTCCCAAAACTGGTGCACCCACGCTAATATGGGTGTCCATTTTATTTTGTGATTTTGTCATTTGTCACACATGTGACATGTGACATGTGACATGTGACATGTTATCTCATAATATAATTATGTATTTAACTAATTTAAATACAATTTCATGTCAAGAAAATTAAACTTAACAATTTAAGTAATAGTTTATGATCACATATATATAAAATGGGTCATCTCATATTTTGTTGATATGATCCACAACTAATTGTGATTATGATCAACCAATCATGCTTATCTCAAATGTTTCATAAACATTAAGCATTCTAATATAACAATTATATTTATTGAATCTTATTTAATCATATTAAAATAAGATATATTTCTCACTTGTAAACTTGTTCTGTTTAAGGGATTAATTAATTTGTATCGTTATACAATTAATTAATATTCTTGATTAGGGAATCGTCCTTTCGGTGTGACCTCAAGGGATCAACTGATCACCACCGTCATACGACAGTAATGTCAAACTAGTAAGCCAATCATTACCGATTAATGTGGATCAGTTGACTATAATGTTAATCATCCCTTTGTATTCTCGTTAATGAGGTTTAATTAAGTGATCGCACTATTGTTGAGGACACTCACTCCAACAATCTCCCACTTGTTCGCAAAAAGTGTGCGTCACCAATTCTCTTGCCCTATTTTAAATCTCTCACTCAATGCAAGGTGTCTTGCAGGTCGTACTTGCACGTGATCATATCTAGACTGGTTTCCTCGATCTGGAGAGTAACTGTCTGACCGAAATTATCTACCGTAGATACCTTCCGAGCGTGGCCACGCATTTCCAGCTTAGTACTCCTCGAGTGGCCTTGAGATATTTGTTAACCCTGACAAGGGGTTGGACAATTCCTATCGCACTACTCCCTTCGTACACTCACAGTCCTTCATGACCCAATAATTGCCCATTCACCCCTTTTTACAGAATGACTTGGGGCAAAAATCAAAGTCAATCAGAAACTATGCCGACTTGGGCGAATAGTCTCTAGTCTAAAGAATTGACTAAAAAAGAATACTATAGTAACTCTCGCCACGACCAGGTTTTATAAATTGCCAGAACTCTATAAGCGGTCACTGCCCGACAGAGTGTCCCATACAGTCTGTCTATGTGATCGACTAGTCATCTCATATGACTCTATGGCATTTGAACTTGCCATCAATCGCATCACACTCTAGTCACTTTGAGACGTCACCTCATGTAAGTGTCTAGGGGCCAAAGCTAAGTTGATCCAGTTCACTTTAATAGGGTTCAAAGTTGTCACTACAACCTATTTGGATATAACAAAGCATAAAATGAGTATTATAAACTCAAACGATAAATGTGATTATCATATATGAACAATCAACACAATGTTATTGCTTCATATCTTATAATCTAAAGTATATAAGTTCCATGACACTTCATGGCCATCTTGTCTAAATGCAATAAAAGTTTGGATGGTGGATATACCATGTATCCATTTCTTCCAACTTTATGAATTGCTCCTTTTCTTTCTAATCATCGTTATTCCTAATAACATGATATTTTTCAAAGTACATCACTAGATCTCTATCTAGTGTTGGGCACTTTAATCTTGAAAGATGCTCCCACTTGTTATCATGATAACCACGTGATGGGTATCTTGGTGGAAGGGTCTACTCATTAGATCCTTGTAACCCACCTCATCCTTATCATTATGTACTGAGACTCTATTTGCAGAATTTTCAATGATTGACACTTCAATCCTCCCTTTTATTTATTCGCTTTTTATAACAAAATTTAGCCTTGGGTTTTGTCAAACCCTTTACAGGTTTGGAAACTTGGGTTCGTGTGACACTTAACACACAACTAAGTTATTATTACCAAACTTAAGAATAAACTCATAGTTCTCCTCGAGAATCTCATGATCATTCTTGAAGGCTATCCAATGACCCTCATGTGGTACTTGTTATCAACTTGTCATGCTCCAAGCATACAACTTATCAAGGTATGTGCATATCTTGGCAAATATGATTGGCCTAATGGCGGAAACATTAGCAATCATTTGTATCCTCTCTCATTTATCGCTATAGATTTTGGATACCTACTCCAAGTCTATCATCTAGAAATGATTTCCCAAACACTCCTCCACGGAAGACAATGTCAGTACATCATTCCCAATGACCAATATGTCTCCTACATACAAGACATGGGAGATATTCTTGCCTTAGACACAATATGCTTCTTCCAAGTCTTACTTTCATCTAGAAATGTTTTCCTTAACACTCCTCCACGGAAGGCAATGTTAGTGCATCATTTCTAATGATTGATATGTCTCACACATACAAGACATGGAAGATATTTTGCTCCCACTAATCTTCATGTCCATACATGACGAATTTTCACTCCCACTAATCCTCATGTCCACACATGATAGATCTAGCTCCCACCTAACTACATGCATAAACATGGCTTATTCAACAATTCGAGGAAACCATTCTCTCTTGTTATGCAATGATTATTACAACCTCTCAAGTGCTCTCTTAGGATCACACATGGATCTCCTAAGTTTTGTACGACAACTTCTCCACTTCTAAATGCCCATTTAGAAAGGAAACTTTAAACAACTCTTTGTCACTTTGTCATACATATACTTTCAACGAGGTGTAGATGCAATAATCTTGGATCTCAAAGATGGTTATATTTTAGCTTATATACAATACTTTACAATAAAGTTTTATTCACCCTATGGAGGTCCAAACTTCCCAAAGTAATTTTATATGTATATTATCCATCTTGTATTCTTAAGGCTCTTATGCAACAAATTCGAATTGGAAATTATAACCGCCAATCTATAGATCATAATTATTACTTTCAAAAAGTAGATATTTTCACTATAAGCTTTCATTATAAGCTTCCGACCTTGGATGACTTAAGAACATTTTCTCTTGTCTTTGTTTGTGGCATATTTTCTCCCACTCTATCCTTTAGTAAATATGCTTATTTACGTGAAGGATAGCACCATGAGCCACAAACAGTTTTGTTTCTTTAGGTGTAAATGAGAAAATTCTTGTAAGGATAGCTTCATGAGCTCTATTCCTTAGTCACAAACAGCTTTATTCTCCAGGTATAAGTGGTGTATTATGCTCGTATTAACTCTTATTAACTTTGAGCGATCTATAATAGACTTATTTGTTTAGACTTTAGTATTCTAGCTTCTCTATAGACTCACTCTATTTAAGCAAAATACTTGGACTTTTATCCATGTCTTGAACAAATTTAGGATTCTTAACCCTTCCATAGCTAGTATGGAGTCTAATTTGGTACTTGAAAGATCTTATCTTTAGGGCTCATATGGATTGTAAATCCCCAAATGTGAGTTCATTAACTCGATTTGACTATGCAATTGATCTTTCTTATATCAAATAAGTTGTGATACATAGTCACAAGTCCATAAGTGAGAATCCAATTCATAACTTAGGTAATTATAATGATCCAATCATTATATTTTCTCATATGATCAATGTGTCAGAATACTTTATGTTTAAGATATTAACTTTGTATATTGAAAGGTTTAGAACATAAATTCCACAAACATAATGACTTGGGTTGAAAACCAAGCTATCATTATATAGTACAACAATTGTCCTTTAAAATGGAAATAATAACCAGTTTCCATGTCTAACACGGAAATCAAAAGTTCCAAAACGACATTCAAAATAACTAGAAAGACAAATAGCAAGAATGCCAAACTAATCCTTAGGTCTCCTCTATGTGGTGGCTACCTTAGCTCCCTCATCTTGGAGATTCCCTAAAGCTTGATTTGCCTTGTCTTTCTTCTCATGCTCTTAATCTAATTAGGAGGATGAGAACTACAACTTGTATCAAAATACCAAAGTTGAGATTAACATCAATAACATAAACATCCGGGAGAACTATTATTTACTGGAAGAACTCGTTCAGTCTTAATATCTCCCAAATATATGGGGCAATTACGTTTCTAAGAACCTATACCATTACAATAATGGCACTTGTCGTTGGAGGTGACACCCTTCTTAGACTTAGAATAACTATTCCCAATAGCCTTTCTTTGTCCTTAGAAAGTGTGGGCTTGTTCCCTTTGTGTCCACTCTTCTTGAACTTCCCTTTGCTTTTGTCATTTGATGTTCAAAACATCTTTGCTAGTGCTAGCATGGTAGCCCATATCACGCTCAGTTTGCACAACCAATTTGTGCAACTCATGTAGAGTCGTGGTGACGTTTTGCATGTTGAAGTTCACCCTAAAATTAATCAAACCCTTTGATATGGTTTAGGGAGTGGAGTATGCGGTCAATCACAAGTTGCTCAGGAGTCGTTATTCCTTGTTACTTCTTGAGTATCTCGACATTCTCAATCATTTTGAGTATGTGGGAGCAAACATATTGACCATCCTTCATTTTTAAGGTCGAAAAATTAAGAAGCGACTTCATATTGAATGATCCTAAGAGCTCGTGAAAACACGGTCACGAGTTTAGTGTAGATCTCATACGTGGAATTCATCTTTATGACATTTCTTTGAAGCTCGGCATCTATAGAGAAGATCAAGACATTCTTGAGCGTGGCCGATTCTATTTGGTAGGTCTCATAGGCCTCCTTTATGGCGTTAGTTGACCTTGTATTTAGAAGCGTTGGGAGAAGCCTTGGTGAGGTAACGAAGCTTACCATCACCTTAGGTGGCAAGGCAAAGTTGCCCATTCCAATTCGCGAATATTAGAACAATTCTTTTTGAATTTGTATTGATCCATAAAGGATCTAAGCCATGATACGGTGGTGAGTGGTGTTGCGGGAGGTCGAACCTCGTTATCGTTTGCCGATATTGCGAATAAATAAGTTTGATTACAAAATAGAAAAATGAAAGAAACATCAACATTTATCGTTTTAAAAATACTTGCAAACATTTTAAACAAGTTTAGCATTTATATAATGACCTCTATCCAATTACATAAATGATTCCAAGACCCAAGTCCTATATCAAGTCGGGTTTATGTGAGCCACGGACTCCACGACCTTTATTAATATTACTTGGTGGGTTAACTCTTTAACCAATTCTACCATTAGAATTCTTGGTCGATGAAATACTTTATTGTCATCTTTAGCCCGGAACACATGGGACACGGACCCTAATCTTTCCGTTGAGTTCAACCAAATTTTGATGCAATAACAATTTATTGCCCCATTTACCCAACGTTATAAGTTTAGCACCTTAGTGAGCCGAACCTACTTCCTTACGAAATTGGGATTCATGGGTTCTACTATTTGTTAAGGCTAAGTCTCAATTATAAAAATAGAGGTCAAGTCAATTTATATTATCTATCTCCTTTTAAGTGAACTAAATAGGTGAACTATCGATAATTATAATTGACGCGGTCGATTGACTCGATAAAATGCATGTGTTGTTTAAGTGGCGATTTGGCATGAATGTAAGTATGTAACATATAAATAAAAATGCAAGCATAAAATAATTTCCTAGTATGGCCCTCCTAAAATAATAGAAAATCAAATTAACTATTACAAATTCGGAAACCAACTCCTTGGTCCCTTGAACTTCATTTGCACGCCTCCCAAGGAGACCGTCTTCCTTTTGGAACACCTTTCCAAATGGCACCGTCTTTAGGAAACTCCGGGATTACAAATGATATAATAAAATTACAACACTTTTCTATTATACATTTGTAAAATAAAATGAAACAATACAATGAAAGTGAAACGAGATCACATTAAATTACAACTGAATCAATATTCTCATACATTTCGGGTAATATCGATTAAAAAACTAAGGCCATACTAAGACAAATTACATAATTCCAAAAATTACATAAATCAAAATGACATTCATTCATTCAAAATGCAGCATAATTATATGTAAACTCATGCAATATTAATGTGCCAAATCGCCCTAATAACCTTATATCATATATAAACCCGGTTTTATGGAAATGTGTGATAATAACCAATTAAAATCACAAATTAATACTTAAATCATATTTAAGTCCAAGTTAATTACCCTAAGTGTTTTAGGACTCAAAAATTAGTCTCCACTAATTATTTGACAATACTTCAACTCGGTTTTGCATTATTGCTCGGTTTTGACCCTTTTTAACAGAACTTTTATGTAATAATTCTAAATCAAATTAAAATAATTTATAAAATTGAAAAATAAAATTTTGAATATTCTGGAACATTTCCAGGAACATCTTCATGTCAAAATTTGGGTCAAAAGTTTTCGAATCATTTTAGAGAAAAATATAGTTGCTATTAATCGATTTTATCAAATAAAATACTAAAACCACACGAAAATTAATCTAATTAATTTTCAACTTATACATCTGATATGTAAAATATTAATTTAACATATGATAATTTTTCTCAAGCAAAAAATTCATTTTAGCTATTTATGCCAAAATAATCACTATTTATGCCTTTTTAACGATTAAAAATCATAAATCATGCAAAATAAATCACATTTTCTCAAATTTTACATAAAGTAGGTAAAATATTCATGTGATATCATACTAAAATTTCATGGCCATATTCGAACTTTAATTAGTTTTAGTCAATAAAAGTTCATTTTACTCATTAAAATGGATTTATTTAACTAAAAATCATTAAACAAAGCAATAATCTTCCATAAATCATCAAAATGACCTAAAAACATTTTTAGACCAGAAGGTATTTCATGCTCAAAATTTCGTGACTTTATCATATAAATCACAAATTTTCTAGTTTTATTTTGTTACTTTAACTCGTAAAAACTTTGTAAAACCGATTTCATGCAACATCCTATGCTCTGATACCAATTGTTAGGTTCATACACCTACTCATAAGACTCTTCTTATGAAATATAATAATTAACTCTTTAATTAGTTTCAAGATCTAATTACATGCAAACAAAAGAAACAGTAAGAGAAGAAAATCGATTTCCTCACATTGCTTGGGACGTGTAAGGGCACAAGGATAAGATTCCTTCCTATCCTTGTTCTTGAGCTATATGAATATGGGATGAACATCTTCAAACTTGAAGCATAGAAGCACTCCAATAAGTTGCACCTAGACTATCCCAAATCTCCACATGTATCATATACTAGATGATACATATGGAACCCTTAAATAATACTACTAATACAACCATTACTACACTTAGTAATATTGTAAACCATTAGTAATATATAAGCTTAGTTTTATTTGAAACTTCCCAAGTTTCTAGTGTGAGAAAGTTGTAATTGAATATGAGATCAAGTTGTAGTAAAATGAGAAGAAAACTTCTTCTTATTTTATTGACAAAACCGGCACATACATGGGGAGTGTAGAGCATGCCTTCAACGTTTTGTCTTTACAAGAAAAGTAGCTAAGGCCTAGGTTTAGGTATGTAATTATGTTGTTTTAATCTTAATTAGAACAACAATCAATACATTAAACCTACCACAATAGTCCCAAAACCGGTGCACCCATGCTAATATGGGTGTCCATTTTATTTTGTGATTTTGTCATTTGTCACACATGTGACATGTGACATGTGACATGTTATCTCATAATATAATTATGTATTTAACTAATTTAAATACAATGTCGTGTCAAGTAAATTAAACTTAACAATTTAAGTAATAATTTATGATCACATATATATATAATGGGTCATCTCATATTTTGTTGATATGATCCACAACTAATTGTGTTTATGATCAACCGATCATGCTTATCTCAAATGTTTCATAAACATTAAGCATTCTAATATAACAATTATATTTATTGAATCTTATTTAATCATATTAAAATAAGATATATTTCTCGCTTGTAAACTTGTTCTGTTTAAGGGATTAATTAATCTGTATCGTTATACAATTAATTAATATTCTTGATTAGGGAATCGTCCTTTCGGTGTGACCTCAAGGGATCAACTGATCACCACCGTCATACGACAGTAATGTCAAACTCTAGTAAGCCAATCATTACCGATTAATGTGGATCAGTTGACTATAATGTTAATCATCCCTTTGTATTCTCGTTAAATGAGGTTTAATTAAGTGATCGCACTATTGTTGAGGACACTCACTCCAACAATTTATCCCCATCAAAATTGAAAATTAAGGGTTGAAAACTGAATAAGACTCCATTAGTAGCCACGACAAGTTCTAAGAATTTATATATAGGTGAAGTTAAGAGTAATTCAGTCACTCTTAATTTTTTTTTAAAATTTTTAATTTGATCTTAGCTGGTATAGACTGAGAGGAGTTGCGTTTATTGCTCTTGATACCAAACTTGTTGGTAAAGGAGAGAGAAAATAATATAATTAAAAGCCAATCAATATATATATATATATATATATATATATATATATATTCTATACTATAATATATATATATATATATATATATATATATATATATATATAGAATTAGGATCATGTGAGTCCACCCTATCTTTTTGAGTCCGTGAGTCCAGGATACAATATCACAAGTTATACTAAACAGTATCACGGGTTATACTGTACAATATCACACCACTGAACATAAATTTCACCCACTATTACTAACTTTTTTTCCTCATACTTTTTTCACACCAATTGATTCCGGTATCGAAGCTCCGACAAACACCATCATTCTCTCGCGCTTGCATGCGGGAAAGTAATTATTATGGGCGTTTCACCGGAGTTTATTGTATATAGCTTCTTGTATCCTATTTCTTCTCTACTTAACATCTTTGCCTCCGACATTCTTCTTCATAACCAACGACGAGACCCCTAATTTAGCGATGACAATTAATTTTTTTATTGTGATTGGTGGTGGTGTGAGCTCCCGAGTAGGAGTAATGTGTATGGGTGGAGGAATATGGAGATTGGAAATAAAACATTGGATAAATAATGGGTGATGGCAATGGTGGATAAATGTTTGTTTGTGTCATCTATGTGCTTGGATTGTCATCGATATTGGTGGGTGGGTAGTGGTCGTCAACGGCGAGTAGTATGACATAAAATATTTTTAACCCTTTTGTGCTGTTTTTTTTTCGTGATATTGTTTAGTATAACCAGTGATATTGTTTTGTATATCATGTGATATTGTATAACTGGACTCACGGACTCAAATATTTAGGTGGACTCACCGGATCTTGCCTCTATATATATATATATATATATATATATATATATATATATATATATATATATATAAGAGGCTTTTTTCGAGGCATATGAGTGGCTGCACCTTTATAGGAACTTTTCAAATAAAAATTAAATTCATACATATACTTTCCAAGTTATGGTTGAACTCTTAGATTTTGATTATATTTTTTAAATTAATTATTTTTCTAATTATATTATCAACTTTTCAACATTAAATTCATATATATACTTTCCAAGTTAGGGTTGAACTCTTAGATTTTAATTATATTTTTTAAATTAATTATTTTCCTAATAATATTATCAACTTTTCAATTTTTTAGAAACTCTATAAATAAAAATTAAATTCATAAATATTATTTGTCCCACATTGGAAAATAATGTAGATGTGGTATAAATATTACATATAAATAGTAGAGTTGTCCCACATTGAAAAAATAATAAAGTGGGTAATCATATGATTATAAATAGGAGTCATCCTTAAACCTTATGTATCAACCCAAAATTTTTGAATCTCTTAAATATTGTCTTAGAAATCTCTTAAAATTTTGTAGATGTGATGAATATACTATATGTATAAATAGTAAAATTATCCCACATCATAAAATTAATATAAGGTGGGTGATTCTATGATTAAATATAAGAATCATTCTTGGACCTTATATAACAAACTAAAATCTTTTAAGTCTCTTAAGTATTGTCTTAGAGATTTCTTAAAAGATTGTATATTATTATCTTCACAATTGTTAAATTTACATCATCAAAAATTAATTTTAAAAGGTTGTCTTCAGTATTATTAAAAAAATTTAAGTATCATAAAAAAAATTATGAAGATAATATAATTAGATTCGCGGTGAAAAAAAAACCCTGCAAAGTATAGAAACTCATTATTTGCACATACTTGGTGTAATTTTTAGTATATTATTTGTCCTACATTGAAAAATAATGTAGGTGTGGTAAATATATTACCTATAAATAGTAGAATTGTCTAACGTCAGAAAATTATCATAAGGTGAGTGATCTTATGATTACAAATAGGAATCATATTTGGAACTAAAGTTTCAACCCAAAATTTTTTGAGCCTCTTACATATTGTCTTACAAAATTCTTTAAATTTGTATTATAATCAATATATATATATATATATATATACATATATATATAAAAGAGGCTTTTTTCGAGGCACGTGAGTGGCTCCACCTTTATAGGATCTCTTAAAATAAAAATTAAATTCATACATATGTTTTCCAAGTTATGGTTGAAATCTTAGATTTTGATTATACTTTTTTAATTAATTATTTTCCTAATAATATTATCAACTTTTCAACATTAAATTCATTCATATACTTTCCAAGTTATGGTTGAACTCTTAGATTTTGATTATATTTTTTAAATTAATTATTTTCCTAATAATATTATCAACTTTTCAACTTTTTAGAAACTCTTTTAATAAAAATTACGTTCATAACTATTATTTGTCCCACATTGAAAATTAATGTAGATGTGGTAAATATATTACATATAAATAGTAGAATTGTCCCACATCGGAAAAATAATAAAGTGGATAATCCTATGATTATAAATAGGAGTCATCCTTAAACCTTATGTATCAACCCAAATATTTTGAATCTCTTAAATATTGTCTTAGAAATCTCTTAAAAATAGATGTGATGAATATAACGGTGGGTGATCTTATGATTATAAATATGAATCATATTTGGAACTAAAGTTTCAACCCAAAATCTTTTGAGACTCTTACGTATTGTCTTACAAAGCTCTTAAAATTTGTATTATAATCTTCACTATAGTGAAATTTACATCATTAAAAATTAATTTAGAAAACTATCATAAATAATAATTTTGATGGTAAATTATTTAATGTGTATTTGTCCCACATTGAAAATAATAATGTAGGTATGGTGACTTGTGAATATATACTACGTATAAATATTAAAATTGCCCCACATTAAAAAAATTATCATAAGATGGAGGGATCATAAATATGATCATCGCACGGACTTTTAAACTATTTTTTTTTTATATTTTTATGTTAATAAATGACTTTAAAAATTTAATAAATGACATTTAAAATATATTTTTATTATTCTAATATTAATATAACAGTTTAGTAACAATTAAGAAATAAATATTATATGAAAAAAGATGGTATACTACTTAGTTTGTTATTAGTCCCACATTGAAGAATTTAATGTATGTGTGGTGAATATATTACCTATAAATTGTAAATTGTCCCACATTGAAAAATTATTATAACATATGGTGATCCTATGATTATAAATATGAGTCATCCTTGAATTTAGGTATAAACCCACAATTTTTTAAGTCTCTTAATTATTGTTTTGAAGAGCTCTTAACATAATGGAATTATAATAGTCACAATAGTTAAATTACATCATTAAAAATTAATTTAGAAAATTATCATAAATAATAATTTTGATGATAAACTACTTAATGTGTTGTTAGTCACACATTGAAAAATAATATATTTGTGGAAAATATATATACTAAGTGTAAATTGTAAAATTATCGCATATCGAAAAATATCATGAGGTGAAGTAATCATAAATATGATTATATATAGGAGTCATTTTAGTCTATTAAGTATTGGTTTAATGAACCTTTAAAATTTTGTAATATTAACTCCACAATAGTGAAATTTACATCATCAAACTTAATTTAGAAAATTTAGGAAAGTATTATATAAGTAATAATTTTGATGGTCTACTACTTAATAAGCTATTTGTCCCACATTAAAATATTATACAACTGTGGTAAATATATTACGTATAAATAGTATATATAATTGTCTCTCATCAGAAAATTATGATAGGCTGGGGTGATCCTATAATTATAAATAAGAGTCATCCTTAGAACTTAGATATCAACCCAAAATCTTTTGAGTCTCTTAAATTTTGTCTTAGAGATATCTTAAAAATTTGTATCCACATTAGTGAAACTTACATCATCAAAAATTAATTTAGGAAAATATCATTAAAAAATAAAGTGAAAAGTCTATTATTTATCTCAATATAAATTTCCTATATTATATTCAAGTGGTGTTTATAATTTTTATATAAAAAATTTTACATTCATTTCACAAAAAAAGTATTGTAAAAATGAGTCATCCTTCAACTTAGAAATTCACCCAAAATCTTTTGAATTACTCAAGTATTATCTTACAGAGATCTTAAAAGTTTGTATTATTATCTTCACCTTAATGAAATTTACATCATCAAAATTAATTTAGGAAAATATCATAAATAATAATTTAAGAAAATATCATAAATAATAATTTTAATGGTAACTACAAAATATGTTATTTGTCTCACATTGAAAATTAATGTAAGTGTGGTGAATATACTATGTATAAATAGAAAAATTGTCCCATATCGGAGAAATATCATAAGATGGGATGATCACACGATTATAAATAAGAGTCGTCCTTGAAACTTAGAGATGAACTCAAAGTCTTTTAAGTCTCTCAAATACTCCCTTCGTCCCAGTCATTTGTTTGCCTTTTTTTTGGAAGTATTTTAATCAAAGGCAAACAAATGATTAAGACGGAGAGATTTTTGTTTTAGAGAGCTCTTAAATTTTTTTATTAATTATGAAAACAATATAATTAGATTCGTGGTAAAAACAATGTTATCATTACAGTATATAATTTCATATTATTTGCATATACTTTGTGTATTTCTTAGTATGTTATATATCTCACATTGAAAAATAATGTATGTGTTGTGAATATACTAATATCTATAAATAGTAGAATTGCCCCATATCGAACAATTAGCATAATGTGAGGTGATCAACCCAAAATCTTTTGAGTTTCTTAAACATTGTCTTAGAGAGCTTAATTTTTAGGTACTTTGGATCATTTTTTGAGTCATAATATAGATCAAATATAATTTGAATCCCGACAAGGTTGGTAACATATGTTTAAAATAGAAGTTGAATTAATATATCAATATTATTTTTTAAAAAATTACGAAGTATATTTTATTATAGTCTTAAAATTTCAAAAGTTTATTTTTATAAGTTAACTGTTATAGGAAAATTACGAAAATGACATTAACGTAGACCCGTGCATCGCACGGGCATGAAATCTAGTTATTTATTATTTAATGCATATTATAAGTAACTTCGAAGCCTTTATATAGGCTCTTAATATGACATTTTAACGTAGAAACTAAATGTATAAAATTAACACCATATTCTACGTTTCTTTCATGAACAAAGAAACTTATTCTCACCAATAAGGCACTATCTCATAATACAATCGATCACCTTATACTAACGCATTATTCTAATTCTCTCTCACAAGGAGGCAAGTGAGAGGAAAATCGGGAACTAAATGGATCCCCACTTGCCCTCCCATTTGCCTATTTGAGAGAGGCGATCCGACCCGTTTTAATTGAAACATATATGACCCGTCTTCAATGATAATTCGGGCTAATAAAGTATTTTGAAGCATTATTCAACCTATTATGAATCAGTTGGTCTTGTTTAGACGGGCCATTTTGGTCTGAATTAATAAGACGAGATTTTGTATCCATTTTACAGCTAGATGTGACGGCTATTAAATATAAGTTGACATAAACTGTGGTTACCTTTTATAAAAAAGTGGCAATATAAGCCCGTCTTATTTTTCAGACGAAAATGATGCGTATAAAATAATAATTTGCGATTATGAATTCCAATTTGAAGAGCCAGCAATTTGAGTCTACTGCACATTTGGTACTATTCATCACAGGAACTTTCTTCTGAATTCTGATCACTTCATTATCATTACAATTTTTTATGCAAGTAGTACATGATTGCAAGGCATCGGAAACTATATGAAACTGAATAAAATTATGAAAAGAACGTTACTACATAAACTTTTTCAATTTCATACCCTGATTTCACATGGCAGAAGTTGGAATCCCGATTCCCGGCTGCGCACAGATCTACTTTTATTTTTATTCCTCTTTTCATTAATAAAAAAATGCCCTTATGATTAAAAGACGTTGACATTAATTATTTAATCGAAAACCAGGATCAATTCACTAAACAGATATAATACTGACAGCAAAATGACACAAAATATGCCTTAATTACCCAGTAAATCTTCCTAGTAAAACAGAAACAATAGAGTGCATTTTACTATACACCAATGATTGAAAGCATTAAAAAACATACGTAGAATAATGCAAATAAAAAAGGGGAGGTAAATTAATTAGGATGTACTCAATTAAAAGACATGATTATTAGTTAAGATTCTGCTGATGCTCAGGCCAACCCCAGAATGGTGGTGGCTGATTTTCGATGCCGCCACTACCGCTACCACCACCAGCAGCACCGCTACCGGCGCCAAACATGTTGCAATAGGTATCATCTTGTAACTGTGGGTCAATTTTAGGGCATTGCAGGTCTAAATCAGGTTTGGAAGTAGTTTGAAGGATTTGGGTAATGTTTGTTGGGATGAAGGAGTTTGAAGAGAAATGGAGTTTAGTAGAAGGATTTGATGATAATGGGCTTCCAGTTTGAGGTGTTCTTGAGTTGTTTAAGTTCATTTCAGAACTTATTTCACTTCCATTGTTGCTCCAAAAGCTCTTTGTGTCTACATTGTTCAGGTTAATGGTTCCATAATCTGCTGGTTCTCTGTTTCTTAATGACATTAACTGCATCAATAATAGAATACCCACATTGTCAATCTTATAAACTAAATATAAAAGCATCACAAAAGTTGGATCAGAAAACAGACAAACAAAGTAATCAATAATTATTTACAGGTATCATATATAGTGCTACTGTAGTAAATTCAAACAAAAGCAAAAGACATTCATTCTTCTTACCATGTGTCAGGTTATTTTAGCTTCCGCCTACACAATTGCGCTGTTGCCTTTTTTACCTTTTTTGTGTGTGTTTTGATTATGATATTTTTCATTCACTATTTTCTAAGGAATAGGTCTCATGGAAGACGCTCATATCCCTATTCAACGGGTCGATTCTCTCTCATAAGTAAATAAGTGAGAGGACAAGTGGGGAACTAAATGGATCCCCTGGATCCCCACTTGCCCTCTCACTTGCCTTCTCAAATGAATCTGATCTGTCTTCATTACAGACGGATATGCGTCGTCTTCAATGAGAGTCTGTATTTTCTAAGATAGAAAAAAAGTGGACCCCAAAAATTAATCGAAGTGAAAAAAAATGAACCCTTTTAATATATACTTTCATCTAAAAATTACAATATTTATATCTCATTTTGTAGGTTATATATGTATTGAGTACTATGCAGCGGTGGTTTGATCAAGCTAATAGTACGATGGGAAAAGTATGATAATTAAGATACATTTTCTTTTTATTTTACGAATTCACAAAAAGTTAAAATTTTACTGAATATTACATTATTAGGGAGTATTAATTTTTGTAAGTAGAAATTTTATTAATCACCAAATGAAATTTAAATAAGTTACTCCCTCCGTCCCGGTCATTTGTTTACCATTTCCATATTTGGGTGTCTCATTCATTTGTTTACCTTTCTATATTGGGAAGACTTTTGATGAGTAATTTCATCACCCAATGGGACTATTGTCCACTTGTCATCTTATGACACTACCCACAAATGGTCCCCTCCCCTTTCCTTGGTCTTTGTGCCAAAAGCAAAGGTAAACAAATGATCGGGACGGAGGGAGTACTAAATTGTGAGTGTGAGAAACGGATGAAGAAAAAATAGAATATGGGAATTTGTAGAGGTATGGTCCTACGTAAAATGTGCACCACTAAACGATAACATACAGTTAAGCCATTTGAGAGATGGAGGAAAATAAAGAAACAAATAAAAAACCATGCACATGGAGTTGAGACATGCTAGCTCACTACCAACATAGAATATAATTTCATACATATGAGTGGTTACAAAATGGAAGACTTAACTAAGTTAGTCTTACACCAATTTAACTTCTTTAACTCATCAAATCTGTCATCATGTCTAATATTCCACTGCATAATCCTGCCCATTTTGATTGTAAATTTAGGATGCGGTGTTGTTATTCATGATCTAGCATTTCCGACCCAGTAAATTCTCAACTGCAACTATATTACAAGTAGTAGTGGAGTTAGGGGGCGAGCACCGTACTCGCCGCCTGACGATTGAAAACTTTGAGATTTTAGTTAGGTTTTTTAAATTTTTTTCACGTGTATCTTATGTAAGTAGCCATTCGTCTTCTCTAAAATTATTCCCCCTAGGTTCAAATCCTGAATCCGCCACTGATTACAAGCAAGGTGCACACTGAAAACCCCCACACATACATGAAAACTAGTAAACTACGTATATCAGGTCAACCACCAAGTCGCCTTAATATATATGTTGTCAGAGAATGGAAATAAAATGCATGGTAATAAAAAAAAGGGTGGAATTACCTGAGCATGAAGCTTATTGTTGTGGGAAAGCAAGGAGTCATTATCAGCCTTAAGAGCATCAAACTGCCTTTTCAAAACATTATAATCCTTCTCAAGTTGCTTAGTCTTCCAACGAGCCCTTCTATTTTGAAACCAAATAGCGACTTGTCTAGGCTGCAATCCAAGTGCCTTTGCAAGTTGAATTTTCTTCTCTGGTTCCAACTTATTTGCCTGCTCAAATGTCTTCTCCAATGCCTTCACTTGTTCCATGTTTAGCCTCTTTTTCTTCTCCCCTCCTCCCGGCCCCACCATCACCACCTGCGACCCGTCATCCGACTGATCGTCTTGATCTCCTCCGCCGTCTCCCCCGCCATTTGGATGACCGTGCTCATGCTGCTCGTTTTCGTGATGGTCTTGGTACCCTGAGAATGACATTGATCTGTTAAGCATGGCTAGTGTAGGAACACCTGCTGGTGTACCTGCATATACATGTAATTAATTAGCCTTTTTAATGCAATTTCTATATACTCAGGATCAACAGCATACATCTAAATTTCTACTCTCTTTGTCCCACCGAATAATATACACTTGCTATATTTTGTGATGAGAAAATAAACCAAGTGTAAATTATCGACTGAGACAGAGGGAGTATATACTAAGCTACTTAGGGTCGCATTTTGTATGCACTAAGGTGGTGTTACAATCAACTATCGTAAGACAGTCATAGATAAGAATATTATTGTGTTGGACTATTTGGATGTTCCCATACAAGAGTCATGATTATATGGGTATACCCTGATATGCAAACAGTTTATAGAAATATATATAAGTAAAGAAAATAAATGGACAAGCATAAATTGTACTCAAATTGTACTAAAGTTTTGTAACTATAAAGTACATGAGTATAAATAGTAGGATAAATAGTAGGGACAAGTATGAATCTTGGACAATAATTCTAGTGGAGCAAAATTATAAACAAGAAAGAAGTGGGGGACCTTGGAAATCTTGAGGAGGACATGATGAAAGTATGTTAAGAGAGATTGAAGGGTCCTGGTGATGGTGGTGATGATGATTATGATGATCGTCGTCGTAATCTTGATGATCAAGATTATGATGATGAGATTGGTAAACCATGAAATCTTGTGAAAGAAATGGCATTTCTCTCATTGTTGTAAATGTTTAAGCATAAGAGAAATAAGAAAATAGAAGTAGAAGATATAAAAGGAAGAAACAGAAAGGGTAGGGCTGAATAATGTAATAAGAGTAAGAGGGGAGGTGGTGATGAAAGAGTGTCTGACTTTTGCATGTGATTTCAATTTGTGAAAGGGATATGTGCAGCGAAGCACATAGGTATTTTGTGAGAGAGAAACTATACAAAACTAATCTCATTTCATTTTAGTTTTAGTAAGTCTAGTTAAAAGACGGTGTAAATCCGTTTTTAATAAAGATGTGTCGAATTCTATCTCATAAGGGGCAAGTGGGGGAACTAAATGGGGAACTAAATGGATCCCCATTAACCCTCCAATTTGCTTCCTTATTAGAGGAAATCCGACCCGTCTCTATTGAAAACGGATATGCGCCGTCTTCAATGAGAATTTGTGTTTTAGTTTATACATTATAGATCAGATTCACTCCAATTGGTTGTGTAATTTATTTATGAGTTATATATTAAAGTTTTCTAGTTTCGTTTTAAAAATTAGCAATTTCACGATAAAATTTTTAATCTCGCTCACTTAAATATTAAAATAAAAAAAATCATCAGATATAAACTTTAAAATGAAGCTAGTTAATTGTAAGTTTTAATGTCAAATTAAAATATAAACTTAAAATTAAAAAATTAGAAAAAATACACATAAACTTAATTATTAAACAAGGTGTGATATAATACATCACTAGTTTTAACCCGTGCAAAAATTGCACGGTTTTACTTATTAAACAACATAAATTGATATCATCAGAATTTTACAAAAGAAATAAAATATCCAATATCCCGTGCAAAATTGTACGGATTTGCTTTTAGAAATATTGATATTTAACAGTTTTTTTACAGATACGGAGTACTTCCTATTATATTCTCATCCGTAAGAAATTACCTAAAGTTTTATTTATTGTAAAAAAAATGTATTAACTATATGCTAAAAAGTTCTTAAACACTATCAAAAGTTAATTTTAAATTGCAATTTAAGCTCGTGCAAATTACACATGCCTGCTTTATTTTCTACTTTGATATTAAATACATTTTTATGATAATGCGTATATGAATTAGTAAAAATACGATATACTCCATACATACACCATAATAAAATGGAATTTATATAATAACGTATTACTTCATCCATTCAATCCAATTCTATACATTGAGTTTCATACATTTGGGTAATATATGATTAATGGATAGAAGAATTTGAAATATTTATTTATCACTCTATTGGTTATAATGACCTCCGCAAATGAGATAAACTTAAAATACCCGAATTTGGGAAAAGAATGAAAAATTAATTCTATATTCTATTAGTTATGATGACACCCGCAAATGAGATCAACTTTCAATACCCGAATTTGGGGAAATAAAGATATACTCCTATGTTATAAAAATGTGCATAATAAATCTCACTCTATTTATTATTAATTGGATCAACTCTTATATGTTATACGTAAATTTTTATTTATGGCGAATATATCCGTTTTAACTTTTAACCTTAAAACATGTCAAATTGTGTGGGTAAGACAAAAAAAAAAGCTCCTAGAAAACAACAAAATAATTATCCTATCTAACCAAGTGGGGTAATAGCGTAATACTTGACTCGTTTTATCCTTAAACTGATATATCCGTCTTAAAAAAGATCAATTGTATATTTGTATATCATATACACAAAAGGGTTCATATACGTTCGTATTACGGCCGATAATCAATATACAAATAAAATAAGTTGACATAAAAATATTTGTCAAACCCTACATATCAATGCCGACAATGAAAATAAGAACATCAGGTGTTAATGTTCTTTGCCTCCCTTTTCGTCTCTTCTCTCCCTCTCAGATTTCCTCCATATAATACTGAAAAAAAATTCGTACTCACTATTGCATGTTACTTTTCTTTGTATTATTTTTTTTATTTTTTATGCCATTAATTTAATTGGATGTTCGTATATTTTTTTTTTTTGTAAATTATTTTTTGTAGCCGATCTTCAATATTCTATTATTTATATTTATGAGATGGTTTTCATCACCGATTTGAAAGATTTTATATTACATACACGTCGCCTTTAAGTCTCGATTAAAAGGTTAATTAACAACACTGAACTAATAGATTAAAATTGCATCTCCCTTTTTTTCTTTCTTTCCCGGACTATGGGCTATAATATTTATAATATGAGATTGAATTGTAAAAATTTGTAATTGTATGTTATTGTTGTATTTTTGTATATAATAATTATAATATTCCAATTCCCATTTTTTTTTATGAATGCATTTCTTATTTTTTCAACTTGATTTTTTTATATGTAAATATCATATTATATAATTTCAATTATCATAAATATCATGTATTATATTATAATGTTTCAATAATGTTTCAAATTAAAAGAGATGGCAAGAGAGAATAATAAAATGCAGAAGGGAGGAGAGAGCTAAATTAAATGGTGTATTATTCGGTGGGTCCTACTCGACAGAAAAAAAGAGGAAAAAGCTGAGTTTTTTCCAGCCAATAGAAAGGCTGGAAAAAACTCAGCTTTTATATATAGAGAAGATATGCGTGTTCTTTTTATCCTCGTCATTGGTCAAATTCCAATTTAGTTTTAACTGTAGTAATTATTAATTGTCAAACTGAGAGAGCAAGAGTAAATCAAGTGGTAAGAGTTCTCTTTGAGGTATTACTTTTACATGCGACATCCTGCGCTCAATTGAAAATAGTATTAATAATAATAAATTCAAAATTGAACATGATCGGAAAGAAAACGAACACGCATTTGATGTATTATATCAGTCCTCTATTAGTAATCGAATTTATATAAACTCCTTTCGTCCATCATTTGTTTGTCTTTGATCAAAATACTTCTCACAAACAATATTAAAGAAAGGAAAATTATCAATATGGGTGCCTGAGGTTTGACCTAATTTCAATATGGCTGCCTAAGGTTTGCACAATCTCAATTTGGGTACCTCAGGTTTGATTGTAGTTTCATTTTGGGTACCCAAGGTTTGGTTAGTTTCACTTTAGGTGCCCAAGGTTTGCTTAATTTCACTTTAGGTGGCCAATGTTTGAACTAATACAATTACGATTTTGGGTAATTTTGCTTAAAATAATATTTTTTTATTAACCTAGTAAGTAATGTAGAATATTAAAATATCTCAATAGTCTTGATAATATTGTGTTATAATTATTAAGTATAGATAATATTTTAACAAATGATTTTTATTTTCTCCGAAAAATATATTTACATTATTATATTTTGCTTAATATATTAATTCGTTAAGGTGTTCAATTTTTATTTTTGGGAAAAAATTTGACATAATTGTTTTGAATATTTTAATGACTACTCATGATATTATCTATAAATGATTTTGCTACCGAGTCTATATATTGAACTGTATCCCCATATTTTAGTTTAAGACAGAATAAGCGTAAAAATATATTATATTACACAAAAAAAATGACATACTCTCTCCAATCCAATCCAGACTACTCACTCAACTTTTTAAGTCAAACCTGTTAAATATTGACCTCGATTATATTAAGTCAATTTTTCGAAACGTATATATAAAATTGATATTTTTACGTTCATTATAAGAAGAGGTTTCAGAAAATTATAATTTCGACCCAAAAAAATAATATATAAATGAAGTAAAACGTGGTCAAAGTGTCGTCTCGTAGACCGCAAAAAGTCAAATGGGTAGTTTGGATTGGATTGGAAGAAGTATGATATTGTGGCGTTTATCTAAGTGATAATCTATTTAATTTTTTATCCGTTCTAATTTTAAGACATATCTCCATGTTTTAATTTAAGAGAGAATAACCGTAAAATTGGAATTTTGAGTTAGTTGTAGACTTGCAGAGGCTATAATTCAATAACATGGTATCACTTGTGCTTAATAGTTTCTCGGCTCCACCAATCTTTAGTGTCACAAGAGTGCACAAACTTGATTGCTACAAGTTATATGGAATTGCCAATTAAAAAAATTTGTATTGAAATTTTGTGTTGCAAGCAGTATCCTAATTCGCAAACCAAAAACTTAAAACAGAATACGGTAATTTTCTTACCTTATCAAAAAAAAAAACACAGAATCCGGTAAAGATTGATGATAATCTCACAAAGTTGCCGCAAACACGTTAAATTTCAACACACATTTTTTTGACTCCGTCATTGTCTAGATCAGGTGATCTCATTTTTTAACCGGCGACGTTAAATAAGACTTTGAATTAAATTAACCGACCTTAAAATCGGGAACTACAATGAATAATTAGGTTATTAAAATATTAGTATAACATTACTAATTAGGTTATTAAAAAAATATTATTTTAAGTAAAAACTAGTTTAATTTCCCGTGAAAAATCACGGGACTTTTCCAATTCTTTATTAATAGATGTTAAAAAGAAATTTACTACGTTTGTAGTGGTTTGATATTCACAATTTTCTTTAGTGGTTTTTTACTATTGCATCCTCTTTCTATTATTTTCATTTAACTTTGATTTTGTAGCCGAATAATACCGTTTTGTTCGTCTAAATGATATTTTTCTTTGTTTACAACTTTAAATGATTATATTATAAAAATATTAAGCAGTATTAACCTTAGTTATATACTTATATTTTGTATGTTTGAAAATTATAATGATACTTCAGATTTAAAATATTTTTCACTCATTTTCTATTCAACGATGTAGCATTGAATAAAATAAGAACAATCTAAATGGGATGGTAATAGATAAAAACATCTAAATATAAATGCAACATTCTCACTTAAAAAAAAAATCAAAATGATAAGATATTCCACTATTTGGTATAAGTAAAAAAAATGATAAAATTACCTTTTTCTAATCGACTTCATGAAAAATATGAGAAAAGCTTTACTTACACTAAACTTGCTTTGTCAATGCATATGTATTATGTTGTTAGTGTCAATCGTAACAAATTCACTACACATTATCAAATAATAAATACATTAAAAACTTCCCAAAACATTGTATCAACATTAAAAATATGAGACTAAAAAGTTAAAGTTACAATAATTTGATCACTTTATCAACATTAAACTATGTCAAGAAGTAAGAATACGATACAAGTGCTTGTTAGATTCTTCTCTTTTCTTCTAATTTTTCTCTTTTCTCTTCAATTTTCTTCGCTCATTTGATTATAACCCATTATAAAGGAAAGATAGGAAAAGATTTTCAAAATCAAAAAAATGAATATATATATATATAGGTAAAGAAAATAACTTCTCCGTCATTTTTGTAGGAATGTGATAGATTTCTTATCAATTGATCTTATTTATAGGTAAAATTTGTTGAATTGGTTTTATAACAGCAGGATATGAAAAGTTTATTATTAAAGTGGGACAATTATGATTATGAAATAGAGTAAGGTTTGGGAGAAGATGATTTAAAACTTAACTATTATATTGATTAATACTTTGCCTTTTTGTATCCCATTTTAAATTCTTTTTTTATAAATGATTTAAGATGGTGAATTTGAGATCATGAAGTGGAGTAATGTTTTGGTAGATGAACATATATTAGTATATTAGATGGACATTTAAATTTTTGTATAAAGCTACAATTTTTAAAATTTTATTTTTTAAATAATGATGGATGACGTGACATACTCTAAAAATATAGAAAAGGTGAATCGTGAAAGGTAAATGCTTAGTCTAGCCTTTTTATATTTTATATAATATAAATTTTCCAATTTTTTTTGTTTTTTTAAAAAAAATTATTTCAATAAAACCTTAAAATAATTTAGGATTTCAATAAAACCTTAAAAATTAACCACAAATATTGCGTATATAAGAAATTTATAAAACACCATTACTTAATTTCTTAATATATAGTAATAACTAATAATTACATGTACAAAATTTTATGAAAGGTAAGTATAGAGGGCTAATAATTACATGTACACCATTACTTATGATAGGAATGTGTACATTATATTTCAGCTGATGGAGGGGAAACTTTTTGTAGTGTTTACATGTGGAACTTATGGTGGTATCTTAATAACTAAGGAAACCAAAAGGTTGGTCATAAAATAAGGAAACGGTTGTAGTTATGGAAGTGAGTAAAAGCGTGGAAATGGAGGGCTAAGACTTAAGAGTATGGTAAGATAGTGTTTAGTGTTAATTACTCATAAATTTTTGCCGAGAAAATGAAAAGACTATTGCCCTCTATAGTTTATTTGTATTTATTTTATTTTATTATTATAAATCTTATTATAGATAGGTTTGAGTAAATTCCCATCTTGCAAAGATTGTGCCACGTGTCGCTCTATTAAGTACTCAACTTGCCTTTTTATATTATTGTAAGATACTCAAAATAGTATTAGTTCAAACCTTGGGCACCTAAAGTGAAACTAACCAAATCTTAGGCACCTAAAGTGAAACTAACCAAACCTTGGGTACCCAAATTGAAACTACAATCAAATCTGAGGTACCCAAATTGAGATTGTGCAAACCTTAGGCACCCATATTGACATTAGGCCAAACCTCAGGCACCCATCTTGATAATTTTCCTTAAAGAAACTTCATAGTAAAACTTATAATTTTTTAAACAACTCAAAACTTTATTATAAAATTTAGAAATTTTACAACCAATACTATTACATGCGCAAATCTCATTATCATGGAAAAATAAGTGTCGCGTACTTGTTACATTTGCAATAATAGAGATCTTATCACACTGATAGCAAATGATCATTGATCGAGTCAAGTGGAATTTGAGCCAATTTGTGACAGTAAAAAGTAAAAATTAAAAGAAAATACTTGGTAGTAACTAGTAAGTAGTAAGTCGACCAGACCTAATTCATGCTTTCAAGTTGCACTGCAAAGGTTTTTTTGGTAGTCTAGGACTCAAGTCCTAAAATTTTTAGACGACTCAATCTATTTTATTAACTACAAAGCATGTGAGCTTTGGTTATTAATTACTAGATTTTATGCTCGTGCAATACACGGTTAACTAAATAGTGTTTTTCTTTTTTAATGGCTTGTAAATAAAGTAAATTCTTGCAAGTGCAAAATGTACTTTCGTCATTAAAATACCTAATCACTTTAAAATGGAGTGTAATGGAAAATTTAATTTCAATTTGTCATTTATAAGAGTGTTATACGCTACTCCGTGTAATAAGAGGTACTCTTATGTAAAGCAGTTTTACGCTAATAATGTTGTAAAATGGATCCAAATACAACTCAATTAGTGGGTAAAAGTGACTAATATGAGATCATGTTTGAGGATAAAGTTGTGTAAAACCGCCTTACACAAATACTTTCCGTATTATAAATATGAGACTTTAGTAAGGACATTTTACTAAACCGTTAATTTTTATCAACAACATGTCAAATAAAAAATGTTAGAATTGTAGAGCACTAAATATCTTGTTTTCCTCCAACCCACGAAATCATAGATAAAATTAGGCTATAGTGTTTGTACGGGTGTAAACCGTATAGTATGTACTTTCATTGTGCTTCCTTTCGGTTAAAATTCATTGATATAATAATATTGTAGATTTATAGGTCATCCTTTTGTTCAGATTTAGTTAGGTTAGGATAGGTGGCCGTATAATATTATTTTCAATATTTTTATTTTATTTTATTTTAACAGCTTTATATTATCACATATTAATTAACTGTTTTTATTTATTTATGTATTTTAGAAAACTTGGAGTCTCACACGTTGCTCGAAACGGGTTGAATAATAAAACGGGTTGAATATTCAAATTCGATATAAGACATCTCTTATTTTTTTCCCATGTATTATAGTGTAAGGTAGACTCCTACCTTCACCATAATTAGGAAACTAAATCATATCAAATAACTTATTCTAATACTAATAATGTAACTTCCCTTAATTCTACTCCGTAATATATATTTCTAGTCCTCCGTGGTATAACATACCATATTCTCTCACACCTATTCATCCCACATGCCACATGCCACATGCATATATATTTTATCGGTCTTAATTAATCTATGATGTTAGTTTATACCCGTCCTAAATTAGAATTTGGTTAACAACTCCATGTCATTATTGTGAAAAACATGTATATGTTCTTCACATCCGTATGTTATCCCATTGAAATTTAAAAAACTTGTATAGAAATCACATATGGGTGATGATACTATATGAAAGTTCAAGACTGATTTTCATTAAATATTCTCCACGTTCTTGTCATTATTTATTTAACTTTTATCAAAATAAGTCTCGCAAATAATGGAAATTGTAACTTTGATTAAAATAACTGTCACAAATAATGAAAATAGTAAACTACTTCTCATTAGAAAATATTTTAAATAATACTCTTCACATTTCTTCATTATTTATTTAACTTTTATTAAAGTACCTCTCACGAATGGTGAAAAGATAAACTACCCTCTCAGATCATAAAAAATACTAGTTTTCTAACCCTTGCGTTGCACGACTTCAAAAAAATGTACGATAAATTTTATGATATAACCAAATATGGTACATAGTTCATATCTAATATTTTTGTACACTGCATGACCAACAAATAACTTTCGTTTACATGCGATAAATCAAATTTTGATTAATTAATATTTTTCGTTTGAAAAAAAAACTACAATGCAGTACATATATGTACACCAAACTTTACATAGCACTGTATTTTCATTCAATAAGGTGTTTAAATTTAATATCGTTTCAGCTTTTTATATAACACCCGCAATCTTAACAATTATAATTTAATAATATTATATTATTATTAGTTAGTTTAATTTTAACTTTAAATTAGAATTTAGTTAGTTGGGTAATTTTCGTGTCTAATCTGTCAAATCCGAGTCCATATTTGTACTCTACTTGGATTTTAATGTGGGTTATGCCTTATGTTGCATATTGGGCCTATGAATCTCTTCAACCCACCCAAATGACATGACCCATATTCATATTTTTCCACTTAAACTTTTAGCACACTATTCATCTTCACCCTCTCCATTGTTGAACTCTAAAACCTCTCCACACAAATCCTATCATATCTAACTCAAATATCACCCAAATTTGTTGTCTCTTTCTTTTCTTCTTCTTTTTCTAGTAAGGTAATAAAAGTCTTATCTTGCTTACTTACATTTCTTCATCTTTTTTCAAGATGAAATTGTTCATCTTCTATGTCGAATTTAGTAGGAGGAGACCTTCAAGACCCCCAAAAAGACTACTACTTGGTGGAGGAGGAACTAGAAGAGGATTGGAGACGCAAAAAGTTAACGGTGAAGGGTTAGTAGATATCACTATTATGTGTTTAACATGCTATAGTAGTATTTGTCTTGAAAAGATGAGTTCTTTGTGTTAGGTTCTTATGGATATGTGTTAATTGCTCATTTATATGTTTAATCCATCTCATATGTTTATTTTATGCTAAGTTCATTTATGTTGTTGGGTTCATCTACTTATCATTGTAAAACTTGTGTTGGATGATAAATGTTGTCTTATGTTGTCTTAAATGAGCATATGCAATGATTGGTTATGATTAGAATTCATTTAATGTGGTTTGATGATGATAAATGATGATGGGAATAAATGGGTCTCAAAATAAATAAAGTAATTGTTGTTGTTGTTGTGTGTTGATTTCGTGTGTGGTGGCCCCAGCCGGGAGGCCGTCCGCCGCCCCCACCCTCGGCTGGGAGTCGTCTGATTGTTGTTGATGTCAAATGGTGTATTTTTGTGTAGCGTGAGTCCCAGCCGGGTATCCGGCCGCCGCCTACCCCAACACGCGGGGAGTCCCTGTAATTTGAATGATGTTGTTTGTTGTCGATTGTTGATATGCGTGCCCCCAGCCGGGTGGCCGGCTGCCGCCTGGCCGGCTGGGAGCTCCTTCTCTTCCCCTTCTTTTGAGTTTTGATCTTGCCTATGACCCCCAACCGGGTAGCCGGCCGCCGGTCACACCCACTGGCTGTGAGTCCCTGTGATGTTATTGTTGTTGTTCAGTGTTGCTGTGGTGCCCAGCCGGGTACCCGGCTGCCAGTCCCCATGACCGGCTTGGACCCCATGTGTCCCTTTCGCTTCTTTTCTTCCACTTGTCTTCACATGCAATGGTTTGTATCGTTTGTTTATCATCTAAACTTACGTAATGACGTTAAATATTCATGTTTAGAATATATAATATCTCTCATGTTTTTATCACGTGTTTTGTGACGGTTTTAATATATTTTCTTTTTGAGTCGGTTTTGACTTAAGTCTCGGATTAAGTCTTATTCGTTGGTTGGTTTGAACTCTCAATTCATGGCTACACCCTCATACGCATTTAAGTTGAATGTCAGAGTCAATAGGGTGTATCCTTGATGCTTGTATGCATTTGTTAGTGGGGATATGACGACGTTGTTGGGAGGCGAACACAATGCGTTGATCGACCCCGCCGTCAAATGTTGTATCCTTGCGAGATGGTGTCATTGTATGTAGCGTACTTGCTTGTTCATGTTGGCCTTGCCTTCCGCGTAGTTTAGCGGAAGGTAATACTTCTACTCTTTCTGCCTCTTTCGCGTAGTTTTGCCGAATTCGGGGTACTCAACGTCCTTTGTGTTGACCGACTCTTGGATGCAAAATGTTTATCGCATGTCAAATTGGGTACATGTCTTGTCCCGAGAGTCTGGCTAGGTTTAGACTAGGACCTAATTATTATCGTCGTCTTACTGGGAGGAAATGAGTCTTTTGTATTCGAGATGCTTATCGTATACGGTTCAGGGACAGTTTTGCCCGTGGACGTGTTGGTCATACTTGTTTGTACAGATGCTAGTGCGTGTCATTTACCGTGAGAGTAGGTTTGCTTGTATGTTGGATTATATGTTGGATGTTGAGTTGGATACTTGGATTGTTTTGATGCCTTGTGTGGTTATACATGTTTATTCTCTATCCTTCTCAAGTATATGTCGTTAATGGTGAGATGTAAGCCCTTAGCGTATATATAGTTGCCAAGGGGTGTCTCCCTTGAGTCAATAGTGTTTGACGATAATATAATGATTGATTCACATGCTTACATAATGTTACTATGAAATATTCACATAAGCTAATCTAATATGATGATATGTATGATGTTACATGTTTATATGCTTGATTCTGTACGTTTTGATGTGATATGACTGGGAGAACCCAGAGTTACTCCCCACTGACTGTGACATTCATGTTTAATTAATGAACAGGTACATGTCGGTGCTACATGGGTTGAGACTAGTGTGAGCTAGCGAGCGTCATTCCACGATGATCACCTATTACCGCTTAGACTCTTATATTTTTGGAGTTATTTGTATATTTTGGGACCGTTGTCTCCTTTGTAGTTGTTGGTCGACCATAGTCGACATTTCTACTCTATTTATTTCTGTTGTACTTTGTTTTATGACGATCATTGCGAAACATGTTTAAAAAGTTTTGAAAATTCTCAAATTTCCGCTGCATATTACTTGTTTAATTTTATGCTTTCGCGAGGGTTGTCACATTTCATATTTGTGATATTTGTTAAATTTCCCCGTTTACCCTATGTGATCGCTACCTTCACTACAAATGTATATTGAGAAGTAGTGAAGATTGAGGAACAATAGGATGTCATGTTCGAAGGCTTTTTTTTATGAGAAGTTAAAGAGAGGGAAACAAAGACATCTAAAAATTTTAAATAATTTGTGCACATAATAATACAAATTCTTAAGGGTTCTCTAAGATAATGCTTAACAGTCTCAAAAATATTTTTGGTTGATACCTTATGTGACACCCCGCGATTTCACAATAAAGTAAACACATAGATTTGCAGCGAAAAATACGAGATTTTAAAAACTTTAAATGCAAACCAACGAATGACTCTTTATGTTATAAAACCAATAATTAGTTTAGTGAATCATTTATACATATTGTAAATTGAATAAATACAAGGGATCTTGATCCCTTGATAAAAACACAAATAACATAATAAATTTAACATAAACTACAACGCTGAGGGTGAATCGCTTGTAAGTACAACGCTCGCTAGCTCACTCGTCAAAACCCCATGCAACATCAACCTGTAACCTGTTGATTCATGAAACATGAATGCCACAGTTAGTGGAGAGTAACTCGAGGTTCTCCCAGGCATATCAAATGAAAACAAACATGATTAAGGCATATAAACATACATTATAATACATATATAAATTTCATGCCAATTCTAATGATAACATCTCATATTAACATCCTAAGCATGTGAAAATCAATACAACATATTTATCATATTATTAAGACTAGGGAAGACGCACCTTGGCAACTATATCACTACTAATGTCTTGCATCTCACCACTAGCAACCATATAACTGAAGAGGTTGGTGACGTGACACACAAGATAATAAGGCATCCAACATTTCAATACGCATCCAACAACCATCATGTGAATCAAACATACTCTCACGGTAAATGAAATGCACTAGCATCTGTACTTTGCAAGACAAGACGACTCTAATCCTCCCGATAGAACTACGATAATAATACGGTCCTAGTCTAAATCTAGCCAAACTCTCGGGACTAGACGTGTACCCTACTCAACATTTGGCTAGACGTGCACACATCCAAGATTCGGTCAATAGAACGGAAGCCGAGTACCCCAAATCAGGCAGTACGGCCAACGGATGAGGCGGGTAGAGAATGAGCATACCAATCCCAACAGTACGGCCAACGAGAAAGGGTGTCACAATAATAAGCACTCATACTCCGGAAGTGCGGCCAACGGAGATGAGACATCTAACAAAGCTCAAGCTAGCACGCTACATGCAATGCCACCACCCCGCAAGGATACAACATTTCACGGTCGGGTTGATCAACACTAAGCATTCGCCTCCTAACAACGTCGTCATATCCCCACTAACTGTGATACACGGGTTTCGCGATCCTTTCCCAGCTGTGGTGCACATGATACCACGGCTGGAGAAACGAGGGAGAAGCGTGAAAACACGCATTTGTGGAGTCGCCACCAACCTTTGTGGGAAGTTTGAACCGTTCGAATACTTTATGTCATGTCAAGACACAAAGGAATGACATGAACGCTAAGAATCCGTTACTCTTAGGATTCTATGTCTAGAATGACTCTCGTGGATGCCAATGAACACAGATGTTCACAGATATCTAGAATAAGGGGTGAGGGTACGTATTAGGAAGCTCTTTTGATCGAACACCTAATCCCGCCCGCCTCGATAGCGGGATCTACTAATGATTAGGGAAACTCTCCTGTTATCGATGTGTTGTCGGTTAAATGCATGCTATGCAACATCCACGTTTTAATCCTAGCATGTGAGCTTAGACTATGTCGGTTGAACATGTAGTTTAGCAATTAATTAGGTCGAATTGGGATTTAGGATTGATTGCATGTGAGAAAGCAATTAAATCATATAATGATTAAATAGAACTATAAAAGAAATATTACAATTGATTACAACGAATACGGGATCTATGTCGGAAATATGTTTGAAAGATTAATTGAAATAAAGAAAAGAATTAATAAAACTAAAAACGAATCAGATTAGCAGTGATCATATGAATAATAGTCGATTTATTACCTAATTAAACTACGTCGGAGCGAATCAAGAAGTTCAGAGACATAAACCAGCCCGGACTAGGCGCAGTAGGAGGTGCGTCCTCTGAAACAGGAGTAGCACTCTGTGCGTCTGTTCCTGAGATGGGTTTGCATGTGAAGCCAGAATAGCAAACAGTTAGTGTGCGTTGGTGAATTACGATTTATTAATGATCTACAAGTCGAATTTAAGTGATTTAAGTCGTGTTAATTACACTAGTTATATCAAAGGTGAATCTAGAGATTAAATATGAACAAATCTAACCTCCAAAGACGCAAATTGATAGAGATCAAAAATCCACTAACATTGATTATTAGGGATCCAAGTCAAACAAACTAAATAATATAAAATAAGAAAGACTAAAGAAAAAGGTTTTGAAAACAACTTTGACATAGATCCGACGTGAATCTACATTAATTAAAATAAATCAAAATATGGTTTAAACACCCTTAGACTTAGATTATGACGAAACGAGATATGAACTAAAGTTATCAATTTAGCGACAGCTCGACTCGAATGTAAAGAAAGTTCCCTCGCAAGAGGAACGATCGATTAATTAAGTTTATTAAAATTGATTATTGTTGAGTTGGTTGAATTGGTAGGTCAATGCAATAACGTGACAGGTATCCATAAGGATCTGATCTTACGTGATCGATTGATCAAGCACGTAGTTGTCAAAATGCTTAGAGCAAGGTCTAGAATACAAAGAGAGAGAGAGAGAGAGAGAGAGAGAAAGAAGGGGCGAAACACTCGCGTGCCTTGAAAGTGTGCACGAACCTCTCCTTATATAAGGAGAAATCCGAAGAGTTATGGAATAACTCGAACACGGAAAGAAATCTAGAAAATATTCCGGAAACAGGTAAAACGAGTTGGGGAAGAGGCGCAACAGGCACTGCGACCCTTGGAAGAGGCGCATCACCCGCTGCGTCGTTTCCCAAGCAGTTTCCTACTTTGAAAGAAATATTTCCGCGTTTCTTTATGAGAATTGCGGTAGATTTCGAATACTCCTCTAAATAAAATATGAATATATTTTACCGAAAAAAAATAAGTTTTGAAACATTAAAATATCCGGAATATTTTCGAGCGTTCATACACGATTTTAAAAGACAGTTTATAGAAAATGAAGCGGTTTTTGACCCGGACTCCAAAATGACTCTAATGATTGTCAAAACGACCGTATTGGTACGTAGATAACGACCAAGGGGTAGACAAAACTGTTTGAGCTATCACTTCACGATAAACTTACGAATTGTTATACATCGTTACGCATACCAAACATGCGGTCCAATCAGCATTGGGTGGTTGGCGGAAGGTGTAGATTCGAGGTATCTACAGAACCCCCACTTTGACTGAGGGTTGGCCAAGGCAAAAGTCAAAGTATAACCATCAGGTCAATCGAACATTAAAACCTGACGACTATGGCGACGCGAGGCGGTTCAAGGGGTATGAACTAAGGACCTGTCGTCGGGATCATTTTAAAGTCTGTCGACTGTCGAGGAGGGTCGTTTAAAGTCCGTTAGACTACGTACGAAAGCTCGCCAACCATAAGAAGGAGTCATACATCAACATCTTCTTACTTGGACTTGAGGCTGCGTCCTGAGGCTCGCCAGCCGTCTGAAAGGCATACGTAATGAGGCTCGCCAGCCGCTGGGGATAAGGTGCGCAATGAGCCTCACCAGCCGCTGGATGTGAGAAGATGCTTGTCTCTGTCTTCAAGCAAACTCTTGTTGGGGAAACACTTGTTGAAATTTAATATGTGGAAGATTCTGTTTGGATTGAATCGTTTTAAGAATCTGCTCGATTGTGGCGAAAAAATATCTTGAGGATAAAAAATGGGCCCACGAATTGTATATCCGGAAAAAATGGGTCTCTGCTGAGGAGACGTGACGGTTTCGAAGCCTGCCGAGGCACGGATCTTGAAAAAGAACCAAAGTATGAAAAATAGAAGTAATGAACTTGTAACCAACTTTCGAATTTAGGCGAAACATCGCTGGGGAAAAGGCGTAGCAAGAGCTGCGACCTTTGGAAGAGGCGCAGTTGTTGCTGCGTTTCTTCCCGTGCTTTTCCCTGTCTGATAAAGACGCGGACATACGGATCATTTCTATTCACCCGAAATCAACAAAACTCGAACCATTCTCTCGAAACTCAACCAAAATTGCGGAAATATTGATCAAATTACTGTATAAGTCATGGCAAATCGAGATATGCATTCCAATCTTGCTTTAATCGCTTATATTTGATCAATTTTGTATTGAAAATTGGGGTTTCCTTCTCCCAAATAGCTCGAAAATTAGGACTAGCGCCTATTGGAGCTTTGTATGGTAGAAATTGACCTTAGGAATGAACAATTGACCTTTTTAGGAACATAGCCATGTATTTGTTTTTCGTTTTTCGTCGAGTTTTGAACAAATGAGACGGATACACACTGACTTGAAAACTGCTTCGAAAACTCCTTTAGGGTAGCTCACTTTGGATGAAACTTGGTGTTCTGGAAACCTCGTGTAGTGGGTAAACTTGTTGTAGCATTAGATTTTCACTTTGCGACTGTCTCCGTAGGACACTTTTCTAGGGTATAACCGCTATTAGGGCGAAATGCTGTCGAATTTTCGACTCAAACCCAAAATTAGGCTTTGAATTTTTAGACTTGTGTTGACCCCTACCCTACAAGTATAGTCGGGTTTTTAAAAGAATGGTCAAAGCTGACCAGAAAACTCCTTGAAAATGACTTGAAACGCTTTTAAAATGTGCTTGCTAGTGTTTGAAACCGCTGAGGATTTGCTTGAACTGTTTGAGGCGTTTGAAATGTGCAGGTGAAATTCCTTCTACGTTAGTGTGAGTTTCCATGGACATAGATCTTGAGCCTTCTTCTTCCGGTGTGGGAGGAGAAATACCAGCCAAAGTGGCGCAAGAGGCTGGGATGGCTGAGGACGAGGTTCAGAGGAGGATTACCACGGGTCGAGGTGGACACCATATAACGGGTGCACCTGAGTGGGCTGAGAAATAGGATGGTAGACATCTGATAAGTGAATATTTGTATGGTTTTAACCCCCAATTTAGCTCGGTTTTGTATGTCATTTGTGCTTTGTTAAGCCACTTTATGAGCTAATATCGTCTTCTAGGCGAATTCCTATGTTCTAACCTGTTTTGTAGGGAAAGTGACGTTTCTACGCCCTTTTTTTATATTCCCGAGCATTTGCCTAGAACCCGACGATTTGAAGAAGCAAGCTTGACCAAGTGAAAGGCATTTCAAGAAGGTTCACTAATTCGAAAGAGAGAAGAAGCAAGGACGGTTTCGTAGTTGTCGGAAGATCAATCAATTGGGCGGAAGAATTCATCGCTTTGCATCAAACCCCACCAACAAACCCGATTGTAGAAGTCAAGGGGGATGTTGGAAGTCAAGTCAAAGCAAAGGAAGATGAAACGTTAGTCAAATACTTCTAGATGACAACTTACCCGATCGGGTAAGTGTGTACCCGATCGGGTATGTGTGCTGCTTCGAGCATTGCGGCTCCTTCTTCCTAAATTTGTCCTATGTGTTTAATGCCCGACCTCTTCTCCACGAAACCCTAATACTATAAATAGATGCTCTAGACCTCATCTCATCTCACACAATCCCTTCACACAACATCTCTTCTCTTCTTACATTTCTCTTTAGTTTAGTTCTTCTTCTTTCTTAGTTTAGTTTAGTTTTAGTTTTCTCTAGTTTAGTTTAGTCTAGTTCTAAGTTTTCTTCAATTGTAGTTGTTTTAGTTGTAATTGGAATTCAAGTTTCCGGGTTTGCATTTCCTATTCAAGTTCTTATTCCATTTCAATCTTTGCTCATCCTTTTTCGGTAATCTTTATTCTCGTCTTTACATTATAGTTTCATTTCCTTTTAGTATTTCCTTTATCATGTTTATCATTCTTAGTTTTATAATCTTAGTTTCCTTTTCATTGTTAATCATGCATAAGTAGTCACCCTTCTAGGGTGTAGGATAGCCATGTTAGATTAATTAAAAGATGATAATTGGATAAAAGAAATTGTGCCGTTAAAACGTTGTGTCTATGCATGTTTGGATTGTAACGATAGTTATCGATTTTTGGCCAAAATCATTTGACTAGTATGGAATTCTGTTCCAAGGTAGACATACGAGAATTGAATAGACAAAGCATGACATGGTAGATTAAGACCTAGTAAATCGCATAAAAAGCCTGCTAGACCATCTGATCTATGATTGTAATGAACACATCATTCTTACGAACTCACCATGAATTATTTGCATATCCTAAATCCAATTTCATCAATATGTTAATCTACATGTGTGAACCTACTTCCCTAGATTCTTTTCTTTATTGCATTGTTATTATTTAGTAATTAGTGACACACATTTGCCAATCGTCCAAGGTAGAGTTCTAACCACAACTATTCACAAGTATCTCCCGTCTCCCCGAGATCGACCCCTTACTTCCCTAATTACATTAATTTGTTGTTAGCCTAGTCTGGGTTATTTATCTTTGATTAGGGTACGCGACAACCCGATCAAATTTTGGCGCCGTTGCCGGGGAGCACGGTTTTGTTTATTTATGATTAGTAGAGTTTCACCTTTCTTTTTCTTTTTTTCTTCTTTTCTTTTGTGTCGAGGAACACTTGTTCCTTGAGATTTTTCTCACCATTTTCTTGTAGTATAGTGACTCTTTTCAGGTAATAGGAATATTTTCTTTCTAAGGGTTTGCTTTATTTTCTCTCAATGACTATCTATTTCCAACTTCCACAATGCGAGAATGAGCCTTTCCATGAATACCTCGACCGATTTTATCGCTATTCTAACCATATTATCTCTCTTGGGTATACCCTTGATGAGATCTATATGAGAGATGTCGTGCTTCATGGAATGCTCATTAAGTGTCATAGCCTGGCTATGCAATTGAGTGCTGGAAGTTTTTATCAGAAGAGAGGAAAGGAACTTTGGATTTTCTTGGACTTTATGGCATCCCAATCTCTGGATGAAACGCACCGGCAGTTGAGAATCCAAGAGCAAATCAATGAAATCAGGGCTCAACTTCAAATACTCAAAGGGCAAAAGGAAGAACCCACGTTTAAAATTTGTAAGCCAATCAATTTTCCTTATGCTTTTTCACCCCCATGTGAGTCTATTTTCTCCTATGCTTTTTCAGCCCCCTCATGTGAGTCTAATTCTCCCCAATCATATGAATTAATAGATGACGATGATGATGGTCCAACCTTTTCTATTGAAAGTCACTCTAGTGTCGTTCCATTTGACAATTTTGAGACCCCCATTATTGATATTGACCATATGGTAGTCGAGACTTTAGACAAGAATGTTGTTAAACCCATTTGTGACTCCAATGGAGAGTGGTCGATCGAGTCATCAGATTTCTTTGAAAATCCCTTCGCTAAGGATATTCCTGATTTATTTGAAAATGATACTGGGTTTTGTGAACCTATCCTTGAAATTAAGTGGGATCAACCACCCATTTTTGATTCCCAATCCTTTGATTCACCCTACCCCCAATTAGAGTCCACTAATGATATTTTGGGAACTAATTGTTTGTTCCTTGATCTTAAACATTTTACTCCATCTCTCACTGACGAGTGGAGCAGTTCAGTGGTCATCTATGAAGTTTGTCATGCGCACAATGATAAGATATATCAATTCTTACCTTCAATATTTCATGCCTATATCTTGTCAATTGCTTACATATGTTTTTGTATAGCCCATGCGCAGGTATATGATCGACTTCTAAGGGCATTGACATGCTTTTTAAGGCACAAAGAATGATTTTCATTAATAAAGAGTCTAGCGAGACGTTAAACCAGCGCTTCTCGGGAGGCAACCCGTGTTTTCCCTTTCTTTTTTGCATTTTACTTTTATTTTTCCCTTTTTCGTTGTTAGGATTTACCTTGCAAATGAAAGAGTTTTTGAAGAGAATCTATAAAGACCTTCCTTGTCAAGTCCAAAAGACTAGCTTGGGGGAGTCCGCACTCACTAGTACGCTTCACTCTTCTTTCATTTCCTATTTACCCTTCTTCCCATTAGGCATCTCATTGCATATTTTGTCTTTGTGCTCACATTGAGGACAATGTGATGTTTAGCTTGGGGGAGGGATTGCATTTTCCCATTTTGCATTTTAGTTTATCATTTTTCAAATTATGAATAAGAGAAAGAAGACTTTTGAGAAAATTTAAAAATTTCTGAACACAATTGAATGCTTTTCATGTTTTGCTTGCATGTTTACTATGCTATCATGTTACATTTCCCAAACTTAGAGCTTTCATACTATAATGGCTCAATATTCATTGAATTGTGCATACATGGGGAAGTCTTGTATACAGTAGGCATGGAATGAATCTATAGATGAGTACACTTGATCTTGACATTTGGCAAGTTACATATATTGTAAGGTAGAACCTCCTTAGACTGGTACATCTATACCCAGTCTCATCTAGGTGTGTGTAGTTCTCCTTGTGATGTGTGTCATGTCAAAACGCATAAGTATGGTTCTCATTTCATTTCTATAAGCATTGCATTCATGATTCACTAAGATTTGAAGCCTTTTTTCACTTTGAATTACACCTCAAAATTAGCCCCTTCATACAAATGCTTCACAAAATAATAGCTACATATAAAAACTGCCTACCTTTTGAGCTAGTAGCTAGACTATGGTGTATGGGTGCTCTTTTGAGAAGATTTTGTTCCTTGATGTCAAAGTGAATTTGGAAGAACGGAAAAGTTCAAGAAGTGAAGTTGTGTTCAGAAAAGAAAAATGAAATAGAAAAATGAAAAAAATTGGAAAAGGAAAAAAAAAAGAAAAAGAAATATTAGAAGAAGTTGCGAGTATCTCCTCAAAATGTCAAGTCCATATTCAGAAGGAGTTTACCCTTGTGTTTCGTGTGTAATAAGCCACTTGTTCAGTCTGGCTTCGTTTATTCGTTTTGTGGGAATTAACCGAAAGTTTGGATTGAGTATCCATTTATCATTGGTCAGTTGCTAGCTCATTCTAACCTTCACATGACCATAACTATTTGTCCACCTTTCACCCATTTCCCAAAGCCTTCTTCATTTATTTTTCGGCTTCTTTTCTATGTGCATTGTGATCTTTGACTTGTGTTTTGAATTGTTTACCATATTAGACTGCGGACACATTTTCATAAGTCGTAGATAGGTGAGTGTCTCAAAAACATTTACACATAAAGAAATCACCTTTCTACATACATTGAGTGTTCGAGTGTGCCGTGAGAGTCCATTTGTCAAAAGATCATGCAAGAGCCGAAAATTCTATAGTGAAATTCTTTGTGCTACGCCGTTATGTAAATCTCAGCCATGTTTATGTATCATTCTTGCCCATGTTGTTTTTGGGTTATGATTCATTATGTTTCCAAAGCTTTATGTTGAGATTTGTTTCTTGATGGTGTAGTAGCCAATGCTTGCAACGTTGTTGGAGTGTAAACTACTAAGGTTCACAAGTTTTAAGTGATTTGATTAGCTTGACTCAAACTGAAAACAATATCAAGTAACAAGGGATGTTGTTTTAGAGATTGTGAGTTGTTTAACTGAAAGATTCAAGGGATATGACTTGGATACAATCCTCTACAGCAAAGCACAAGAGAAAAAGGATTCAAGACTGGTTTTAGAGACAGTTTCAAGTGTTACAGCAAAGCACAAACACCCTAGACTAACCTCAACAGCAAGTAAGTTAAACCACAGCAAGGCACAGGTATAACTTAACTCACAATACAAGGCACTGATCAAACACCTTGGAGGTGTATCAGGCTTGCTTCAAACTACAGCTCTTAGCACAAGTTTGATAACATTGAGTGATTTCTCAAAGTTTAATTCATTCATTCATAAAAGTCTGCTTACAACAACATACAAGACCTCCTTATATAGAGGGACTGATATCTTGTGAACCATTGGATGTATGTATCATCCAAGGGCCAGCTTAGGATCTAAACTACTTCTACTGACATTAATTAAGGGCCTCACAAGAGGACGAGCTCAACAACTATAAAGAACAGACACAAGACACAAAAACAGACTGAACAAAAAAGCAGATAAAGCAGTTTTGGAGTTTTCCTGAAATGGAAATCTGTTGTTCTTGTTGCCTTGTTGCTTTGCCTGGATGTGTTGCTGCTCCTTGGGACTCCCTACTCTTATTAGAACATAGATAAGACCTGCCTTGGACGAGGACAAGTTGACTTAAACAAAAGGAAACCACAAACTGCCTTGTACTTTCTCTGTTTTTAATGGGTTTGCTGGACTCTAACTTGGGGTGTCTGTTTCATGGGTTTTTACTAGACTTCAAAAGGACTTGTCCTGGACAAACTTGTAGCTTAGTGGGTTGGCTTGATGGTAGGCCATGGTGGGGGTGGTTGGGATGCTCTGGTGTACCTCCTAGATACAGGGTTTGTGAATTGGTCTGTCTGAGCCTGAAGGGTTTTGTTTCTGTCTTGTGTGGGTAATGTGGGTTGTGTTGGGGCTTGGCATGGGTTGTTGAGTCTTGGACTGTCTCCCACACTGTTGTAGCTTGGCATGGCTTGGTCTTGGCTTGTCATAGCTTGTTGTTTGGACCTTGTAACTCTAGCTTCCATCTGAGGGGTCATTGGGGTTAGGCTTGCCTTGTTTGTGGCTTGATCATCAAGGCCCCTTGGGTGAGCTCCTGCTGCAGCCTCCCCAGGTTTAAAAGGGCTTGACCTCAAGCCTGTGTCTTCTTCTCCCTCAGAGTCTTCAAAGAAAGGACTAAGATCTCCAACATTGAATGTCCCATGGACTGCATACTCTCCTGGTAGATCAATTTTGTAGGCATTGGGACCTATCTTCTCTATGACTTGAAACGGACCATCTGCTCTTGGCTCTAGCTTGTTCTTTCTCTTGGAAGGGAACCTTTCTTTCCTTAGGTTGATCCATACTAGATCTCCTGGTGCAAAGTCTTTCTTGGTCTTAGGAACCGTGGCATTCTTCTTGTACAGATCATTAGCCTTCTCAATTTGTTTCCTGACTGATTCATGGAGTTTTAACATTTGTTCCACCCTCTTCTTGGCATCATAGTGGACTTCTGACCTGCACACCTTAGACAAACTCAAAGGCATTAAGGGGTTAGTACCATAGACCACTTCAAAGGGGGAGTGGCCTGTGGCTGCTGATGGAGCTCTATTGAAAGAGAACTCTGCTTGAGCCAACTTCAAGTCCCAATCCTTGAGAGATTTGCTGACTATACACCTCAAGATTCTTCCCCAGGTCTTGTTAGTCACCTCAGTTTGGCCATCAGTTTGAGGGTGATGGGAGGTACTAAACAATAACCTAGTGTTAAGCAGTTTCCACAATGTCCTCCAGAAATGGCTCATAAACTTTGTGTCTCTGTCAGACACAATGGTCCTTGGAACTCCATGTAACATCACCACCTCATCAAGGTATAGCTCTGCTACACTCACAGCATCCTCAGTCTTCTTGCATGCAATGAAATGTGCCATCTTACTGAACCTATCCACAACCACCATGATAGAATCCTTCCCTCTTGCTGGCCTAGGCAATGCCATTATGAAATCCATACTAACATCCTCCCAAGGCCTACATGGGACTGGTAGGGGAGTGTAAGGTCCTGCTTGGAAAGAACTCTTGGCCTTTTGACAAACTCCACACCTTCTGAGCACTATTTGAACTTCTCCCATCATTTTAGGCCAATGGAATTGATCTTGTAGTATGTCCACAGTTTTCTGAACCCCAAAGTGTCCTCCAAGGCCACTTCCATGTACCTCCTTAATCAATAGATTCCTATAAGATCCTCTGGGAACACACAGCTTGTTTCCTTTAAATAAGAATCCATTTTGCAAAGTGTAGGGTGAATCAATGGTTCTTGTTCCCTTTTTCTGTGCCAACCAATCCTCTGCAAAGTCTGGATCTTCTTGATACATATCCTTCATGAACTCAAAACCAAGAACCCTTTGCTCCATAGTTGATAGCAGAGTGTACCTCCTAGACAATGCATCAGCCACCACATTTTGTTTGCCCTCTTTTTACTTGCTAGAAAAGGTGAATGACTGAAGGAACTCCACCCACTTAGCATGTCTGTGACTGAGCTTATGCTGGCCTCCTATGTACTTCAATGCCTCATGATCAGAGTGTAAGACAAAAGGTTTGGGCTTCAGGTAATGACTCCAATGCCTCAGGGCTCTGACAAGAGCATAGAACTCTTTATCATATGTAGAATAGTTTAGCTTGGCACCACTTAGCTTTTCACTAAAGTAGGCTACAGTTTTCTTCTCTTGGATGAGGACAGCTCCAATTCCCACTCCACTTGCATCACATTAAACCTCAAATAGGCAATCAAAGTCTGGCAATCTTAGGATAGGTGCACTGCACAAGAGCTTCTTCATGTGTTTGAAAGCCTGTAAAGCATTCTCAGTCCAAGTGAACTCTCCCTTCTTCATGCACTCAGTGAGAGGTGCTGCAATGGTGCTAAAGTCCTTAATGAATCTTTTGTAGAAGGATGCTAAGCCATGGAATCCCCTTACTTCTGTAATACTCCTAGGGATAGGCCAAGACTGGACTGCCATGATCTTGTCTTGATCAACTGAAATGCCTCTACCAGATACCACATATCCTAGAAACTTGACTTCCTCAGTCATGAAGGTGCACTTCTCAAGCTGCCCAAAGAGCTTGCTCTCCTTAAGTATTTCAAACACAGCCTCAAGATGCCTCAAATGATCATCCTTGCTCTTGCTGTAGATGAGGATATCATCAAAGTATACCACCACAACTCTCCCTAGGCAAGGCCTAAGCACCTCTGTCATCAATCTCATGAAGGTACTTGGGGCATTTGACAGGCCAAAGGGCATGACAAGCCACTCATAAAGGCCATGCTTTGTTTTGAAGGCTGTCTTCCACTCATCTCCTTCTCTGATCCCCAATTGATGGTAACCTTGCCTCAAGTCAATCTTAGAAAAGAACCTTGAGCCACTTAGCTCATCCAACATGTCATCAAGCCTAGGTATAGGGAACCTATACTTGACTGTGATGTTGTTG